>MU224538.1:3686644-3718885 GCA_018584345.1 Thuja plicata | reverse complement strand
GAAGCAAGAAGGCTCTCTCTTTAGATCTACTATTCACAACATTCAAGCATTCAAAGGACATTATCATGGGGTAGCAATTATGGATTGTGAGTTGATAGGAATACTTTAGCCTTGGGGGCTTGGTATGCTTTCTTTATTATATTGAAATCTATGCATTTCTTTCTCATTTCCATGTTATGTTAGGATTGTTAATCTAGAGGATTAGATCTTGATATTTCATGTTTAAAGACTCTTTTCAAAAGAGAAATACACACACACACACACACACACACACTATACATTCTATATTCAGCTATTCGTGGAGGTGGAAATCACCAAAATGGGGGTTTGACCAAGGCAAAATCCTATATAGCCACCCAAAAATCCCTCTTTTTAGATATTTGTAGGTGTTATTTTTGGGAGTTACAGGTGCAGGACAATAGATTTGAGGCCAGATTTGGATACCCTTTTCAACAAACTTCTGAGATTCGCAAACAAATTTTCTGTTGACACTGCATAGGTCAAGGTTGACATTATTGGGTCAGGGGTGATATTTGTGGGTCAAGGTCAACCTTTTTCATAAGACGACATTGGAACGGAAAAATATTTCTGGGTTTTTTTCATCTCTGCGTTCTAGCCTGAGATCAACTATTAGATTTTCTAGAAACTCAATATAGGCCTCAGAAAATGAGTTTTTCCAGATCTGCTATGTTATGAGGTAGGTATCTATTCTACTATTCTTTACATATTCCTTCCAATCTTTTCTATCATAATAATTAAGTGTAAGAAACTAAAATTGGCCTTAGGATTTCTCTCTCATCTCATTATGCAAATCTTATTTAAAGCAATCCTTTATGAGCCAAATTTTATACATTACAGTTACATTAAAAGAGATGAAATTTAGGAAAGCTTGATCCAGGAAGTCATGAGAGGATATTGTTAGGATATTCCTCTAACATAAAAGATTACAAGTGTTTGAACAAAAGAACAAATAAGATCATGGAAAGTGCTAGTGTAAGAATAGATGAATTTTCTGAGAGGAATGATGAATCCATCAAGAAGGAACCTGAAGACTATCATGGTTTTGTTTATGGGCAATCGGTGGGTCATGACACTATAGAAGAACTAATCAAGAGATAGGTCAATGAATAGGAACATATACAAATAGTTAAAGAAAATCTTAGAACCGAACTGGTATTGCCAAAGTATGTAAAGTTGAATCAATCACCTAATCAAATTATTGGTGACATAAATGCAGGTGTGTTAAGTAGAAGAGAGGAAATAGAAGGTACATGTCTATTATCTGAATTTGAGCCCAAAATAATGAAAGAAGCATTGAAAAATGAAGATTGGGTGAAAGATATGGAAGAAGAATTGGAACAGATTGACAGAAACAAAACCTAGACATTAGTGCCTAGAATGATGGACAAGAATGTGATTGGCATGAAGTGGATTTTCATAAACAAGATGGATGAGACTGGAAAAGTGATAAGAAACAAAGCAAGACTGGTGTGCAAAGGGTATGCACAAGATGAAGACTTGGACTATAATGAAACATTTTCACTTGTGGCCAGACTTGAAGATGTTAGAATATTGCTTGCATATGCTGGTTAAAAAGGTTTCAAGATATATCAAATGGATGTTAAGTCATTTTTTCTTTATGGTATTTTGGAAGAAGAGGTAAACATTGAACAACCTAAAGGATTTGCTAATTCTGAAGGTAAGAATATGGTGTGTAGATTACAAAAAGATTTGTATGGATTGAAACAAGAACATAGCGCATGGTATGAGAGGTTGCACTCATATTTGATTCAAATTGGTTTTGTCAAAACAAGTGAAACAAAAATGTGTATTTGAAGACTGAGAAAGATGACATATTGATAATTGTTGAGATATTTATAGATGATATCATTTGTGGTGGCAATGAAGAGTTGAGTAGATAATTTGCAGATGAGATGAGGAAATAATTAGAGATGTCTATGATTGAGTAAACCAAATTATTCATTGGAGTGCAAGTTCAATAGATGAAAGATGGTATCTACATAAGTTAGTCCAAATATGTAAGAGAAATACTAAAGACTTTTGGACTAGAGGACTCAAAATTGGTTGGTACCCCTATGGTAACCGTTTGCTGTTAAAGTATGATTAGATTGAAAGTAGATAGAGAATAGATGTAATTTTAATTTTATTCTCCCTTGATTTATATGCTCTCTAACTAATTTATCTTTTACAGGTTACTATAATAAGAGAAGATAGTATTTTTACAATATATATGTTCAAATGTTAAGTATGATGATGCCTCTATTTCTGAATAGTATTTGATGTATATTGTAGAATATTAGTTTGCAGATTGAACTATAATAGATTTTTATTTCTCATGTATATACTTTATAAATGTTTATATAGCTCCAAGTATTTCTGAATCAATATATTAGACTTGTACTTGTCTTTTTTGTACTTGTCTTCATCGATCACAATCAGAAACTATATACATTAGATAAATGGTGTATGCTTGTGGAGAGACATGTCTTCACATATGTGGAGACATGCCTCTCCACAAGCATATAGCATCACACCCCTTCATCATAATTATCAATTACCTTAATTGATATTCTTATGCACTGATTCATATATGATTACACATATTAGTTAATACACAACAGATTTAACATAATCGGTATTGTTAATAATGAGATTGGTGAAGACAAGTTATAATCGATATATGATTATAAATTTAGGAGTATGATTATTGTATAAAATATATGTATATCGTTTCTCATAAACGATTAAGATCAAAATATAATTCTTACTCAAAATAGTGATATCGAGCACGATTAATTTGGATAGTATTATCAATCATTCATAGATCGATTAATATGGAGCTAATGGAATTTTGTTTTGATCAAATGTTTATAATATCAAAAATATGATTAGAAATTCTATATTTGCAATTTGTGTATGTGTATATGATGCAGGAGCATCTTGGGTTCTCTAGCAATCGTGATCAACCAAAAATATGTTTGCTTTGGTTTAGTAGCTTGTTGGAGGCTACTCGGTAAAGTGCTCAGTAAATTATTTTGTTCGCTCTGTAGAAGACTTGTTTGTTCTTTTCTTAGGCTCTGTTACTTGTTTTTTTTTTTCTTTATTGACAGGTCTTGGTAGTTGTTTGGCTACTCAGTGGATTTTCACCGTCTGGTCTCTGTGCTTGGCTGGATTTCTTACCGATTTGTGTATTTGTTGTTGGATCTTTTGGCTGAATTCTAAATTTAATTTTCGTAGCATAATTAATTTGGGATCTCTCATTTGGATATGTGTGGACCTAAATCTGGGTTATTTCTATTTCCTATGTTAGATCTTTAGGATATGAGTGCTGACCTCTTTGGTGGACTATTGTATATATTTAGGTTTATGTTCTTAGATTAGGCATCATGAATCAGGATATAGAAGATAGATTAGAAGATTCAGATCATAGGTCTATGATCTTGCATGCATGAAGATTATTCTATAAACATATGAATGTATATGGCCAAAATTGGGAAGGCCTTATAGTCTGACATGTAATAAGTTTTATGAAATAATATAAAGTTCTGCTATTTCTTCTCTTCCTTTCTGTGTTGTTTCTTCCGAGTTGTTCTGCAAGGAGGTTTCGATAGCTGGGAGTTCATTAGGCCCCTTATTTTCCTCCCCTCCTTGCGTTAGGTTGTATCAGAGTGAAGGTGAGATCTAGGTTCCTTCTTGTAAGCCCTAACTCAAGTTGGTTGATATTGTTGTGCGGTAGCTGATTGTGATCTGACCTACAATTGTAGAGGGTTTCAAGATGGTTTGTGGGAGAGGAAATGCAGATCCAGGTCTAGTTGATATGCTTAGACAAATTGCTTCAAGAATGAAAGTTATTGAGACAACCCATCATAGAGGAAGACATCTTGAGGATGTTAGTGATGATGAAGTTGAAGAAGTGCAAGGAGAAGCTACACCTGTACCTGTGATGGATCAGGAAGAAGAGAGATTCCTACGGGCTTTGACAAGTTTGAAGTCCACACCTTAGTTTATTCCTCCAGAGTATAGTGGAAAGTTGGATTCTGATGATTGGATAGATTGAATAGCTGAGATGGAAAAATACTTTGAGTATGAACATGTATCAGAGAAGAAAGTAAAGATTACAAGCACAAAGTTGGAAGGTCATGCACCATTGTGGTGGGAGCCTCTGCAATTGGACCGAAAGAAGAAGGGTAAAGAAAAGATCAAGGTATGAGATAAGATAATAAACAAAGTGAAGGCAAGTTTCTACCTTGTGATTACTATATTAACCTAGTTAGGAGAATGCAAAGCTTAAAATAGAAAGATAGTTCAGTAAAAGATTACACTGAAGAATTTTACAAATTGGACATCACATCTGAGCATGTGGAAGATGAAGTGGAAAGAATAGCAAGGTATCTGAATGGATTAAGAAGTTCTATACAAGATGAGACCAGCTTGGTAAAAATGGAGAGCATTGAAGAGGCATATAAGTTTTCCCTCAAAGCTGAGGAGTAATTGAACAAAAGATATGAACAAAGGAAAAGAGGAAGAGGTGGTAGATTCCCCAGAGGATGAGGCAGATCTCATGTTGAAAATAGTTGATCTGAACCAGACAATACAAATCCAGACACATATCAAGACAAAGGAAATACTAAGTGGAAAGGTGGAAGTTCATTTTGAGGAAGAGGAAACTAATCTTGAGGTGGATATAACAAAAGAGGGTTCCAAGGAACTTGTTACAATTGTGGTAAGGAAGGACATAGGTCTTTTGAGTGTACACATGCAAGCAAGAAATTTGGTAGCAAAAAAAATGCTTTGGTGCAAGAAGAGTCACCGAATGAACCTAAGAAAGAAGGAAATCTAATGACCCAGAAGAATACTGTGCAGTGAGAAAAATAAGAAAGATCCTGTAAGGAAGAGTTTGTTCAAGACCAGATGTAGAGTTGTAGACAAAGTTTGGAAAGTAATTGTTGATAGTGGAAGGTCAGAGAATCTTACATATGAGAAGATGGTCACAAAGTTTCAATTGGAAATAATAAAACACCCAAAGCCCTATCATATTTCATAGATCAAGGATGAGCATACATTAATGGTGAGTGAACAATGTTTCGTGAATCTGAAAATTGGAAAGTATTATGATAAAGTGTTGTGTGATATTATGACTATGGATTGTTGTCATATTTTGTTGGGCAGACCTTGGCAATATGATAGACATGCTATACATGATGCAAGAGTGAATAGATATACTATTTGGGTTGATGGTAAGAAGAAGATCTTGTTACCTTTTATTGAAGAATCTGTTGATGAGATATGTATGTTGGGTAGACCTTGGCAATATGATAGACACACTATACATGATGGGAGAGTGAATAGATATACTATTTGGGTTGATGGTAAGAAGATCTTGTTACCTTTGATTGAAGAATATGTTGATGAGATATGTACATTTGTGAAAGTTTGTTTGATGGAAGGTAGACAATTTGTTAAGGATTTGAAAAGGAATGATATCTGTTATGCTTTTATTCCTAACAAACTGAGTAAGAATAAAAAATATGAAGTTCCCGTGGAGGTTGATAAATTGCTTACCGAGTACAAGGAGATAATTTTAGATAATGTACTTGATGGTTTTCCACCGATGAGAGGTATTAGTCATTGTATGGATTTGATTCCTGGAACTAGTTTTCCAAATAAGGCACCAAATGGGTTGACGCCAACTAAAAATGAAGAACTCAACCAACAAATTCATGAGTTGTTGAACAAGGGTTTAATCAAAAAAATTTTGAGTCCATGTGCAATGTTAGTAATGTTAGCACCTAAGAAGAATGAAGAATGGTTAATGTGCACTGATTCCAGAGCCATCAAGAAGATAAAAGTTAAGTATAGGTTTCCTATACCGAGGATGGATGATATAATGGATTGTTTGAGTGGTGAAAAATATTTTACCAAGATTGATTTGAAGACTGGATATCATCATATCAAAATCAAAGAAGGTGATGAATGGAAAACTGCTTTCAAGACAAAATAAGGTTTGTATGAGTGGTTGGTTATGCCTTTTGGTTTAACTAATGCACTGAGTACATTTATGAGATTGATAAATGAAGTTTTGAAGAAATTATTGAATAAATGTGTGATTGTATACTTGGATGATATTCTGATATTTAGTAAGACTAGAGAAGAGCATTTGATGCATACATATGGCAAGTGTTGCAGAGATTGAAAGAGGAAAAGTTGCTGATAAACTTGAGAAAGTGTTCCTTCATGAAAGAAGAACTTATGTATTTAGGTTTTGTGATTTCAGCTGATGGTTTGAAGATGGATCCTGACAAAGTTGAAGCTATACTTAGTTGGTCTACACTTGAGAATGTCAGTGAGGTAAGATCATTTCATGGATTGGCAAGTTTTTACAGAAAATTCATCAAAAATTTAAGTTCTATTTGTAATGCTATGAATTAGACAATGAGGGGAGACAAGAGAGAATTTAAATGGACACATGTAGCTGATAAGATTTTTGAGACTTTGACACAAAATTTTTGCTGAATTGCCTGTGTTAGCCTTACCTGATTTCAATACGGTATTTCAAGTTGAATGTGATGCAAGTTGAAGTGCAATAGGAGCTGTGTTGACTCAAGAAGGTAAACATGTTGCTTTCTTTAGTGAAAAGTTGAATGATACTAAAAGGAAATATTCTATCTATGATCAAGAATTATATGCTATAGTTCAAGCTCTAAAGAAATGGAGACATTATTTGATGCCAAGTGAATTTGTGCTATATACGACTATAAGGCTTTACAGTATTTGGGTAGTCAGAATAAGTTGAATCAGAGACATATGAAATGGGTAGAGTATTTTCAGAGTTTCACATTTGTGATAAAGCATAAGAGTGGAATTTCTAACTGAGTTGCTAATGCATTGAGTAGAAGAAGATCTTTGTTGACTAAAATGAGAATTGAGGTTCTTTGTTTTTCTAACATGATGAATTTGTATGAAAAAGAGCCTGATTTTTATGAGCAGTGGATAGTGTGCAGAAAACCTATTCCAAATCAACCAAGTAAGTATAAAGACTATTTCATTCAAGAAGATATGTTGTTCAAAGGTACTCAGTTGTGTATACTGAGAGGATCAATGGGAACTAATTTGATAAAGGAAAAACATAGTATTGGTTTAGCTGGACATTTTGGAATTGATAAGACATTGAGTTTGCTTAAGGAAATGTATTTTTGGCCTCAGTTGTATAAGGATGTTTAGAAATTTGTGAAAAGTTGTGGAGTTTTTCAATTTGAAAAAGGAGTTATTCAAAATAATGGATGGTATACACTGATCATTGTTCTTGAGAAACCTTGGAGTGATATCAACATGGATTTTGTTCTTGAGAAAACATCAAATGCAATACATATAGCAGATCTTTTCTTTAAGGAGATTGTCAGAATGCATGGATTACCAAAGAGTATCATCTCAGACCGAGACAATAAGTGTTTTAGTTATTTTTGGAAAACACTTTGGAAGAAGCTGGACACTAAGTTGAAATATACTTCTACATTTCATCCACAGACTGATGAAAAAAAATAACTTGTAAACCAAAGTTTGGGTAACTTGCAAAGATGCCTAGTTGGAGACACAATGAGTAACTGGGATTTGATGCTGGCACAAGAAGAGTTTGCATATAACAGTTTAGTGAATAGAAGTACTGGAAAGACATGTTTTGATATTGTTCAAGGCACACAACTGAGAGGTATATCAAACTTGAGAGATATTGATGTAGAAGAGAAGAGAAGTGATGAAGGAGAGAAATTTGCTGAGTTTATGAAGACATTGCATGAAGATGTAAAACATAAGTTAGAGAAAAATAATAAAAAATACAAGGATAATGTAGATAGATCAAGAAGACATAATAATTTTGAAGTTGGTGATGCAGTTATAGTTCATTTCAAGAAAGGCAGATTTCCTATTGGAACATATGGTAAATTGAAAATGAAGAAATTTGGTCCCTGCAAGATATTGAGAAGATTTGACAATAGAAATGCATATGAAGTAGAATTACCTAATGATATGGATATATCACCTATATTAAATATTTTAGATTTGTATGAGTATCATGAACCTGATGAAGAAGTGACAGTACCAAGTGATTATCCTAAGAAATAGATGGAAGAAGTTGAGCAGATTTTGAAACACAAAATTGGTAGAAGTACAAGATGAAAGAATTACATGGAGTATATGATAAAATGGAAGAACATAATGAATGAGGACTCATGTTGGATTTATCAATCTAAGTTGGATTCAATTCAGGTTGGAGCTGAACATTATTTGGAGAATAATTTATTTTAACCCTAGGTGTCTGATGCAGGAGCATCTTGGGTTCTTTTGAAGTCCTGATCAACCAAAAATATGTTTTCTTTGGTTTAGTAGCTTGTTGGAGGCTTCTTGATAAAGTGATTGGTAACTTCTTTTGTTCGCTTGGTTGAACTTATTTGTTCTTTTCTTGGGCTCAGTTACTTGTTTCTATTTTTCTTTACTGATGGGTCTCGGTAGTTTTTTGGCTACGCGGTGGTCGCTCTATGCTTGGTTGACTTTCGTACCGATTTGTGCATTTGATGTTGGATCTTTTGGATGACTTCTACATTTAATTTTTGTAGCATAATTAATGTTGGGATCTCTCATTGGGATATGTGTGGACCTAAATCTGAGTAGTTGTTATTTCCTATGTTGGATCTTTAGGATCTGAGTGCTGAACTCTTTGGTGGACTCTTGTAAATATTTGGTTTTTTGTTCTTAGATTAGGCATCATAAATCAGGATATAGAAGATAGATTAGTAGATTTAGATCACAGGTCTGTGACTCACATGTATGAATATTATTATGTAAACATCTGAACATATAGGGCCAAAATCGGAAAGTCCTTACAACCCGACATGTAATAATTTTGATGAAATAATATAAATTTATGTTTTTTCTTCTCTCCCTTTCTGTGTTGTTTCTTTTGAGTTGTTTTGTGAGGTAGTTTGGATAGCTGGGAGTGGCTTTGGCCCCTCCTTTTCCTGCCCTCCTTGCATTAGTATGTATATATATTTACAAGATAAATTTGTAGTCATAATGTTGATGTAATTAATATCTCATTTATCTGACCAAAGCTACCATATTTTGTTGGCCCAATGTTAATATAATCAAAAGGATGTGTACTAAGAGGGGAGGGGTGAATCGGTACCCTTAAAAACTTTTAAACAAATCTTTGCATTCACTATACTGTATTAACCGAATGAGTAGATTACTTAATCCAAACATATAGTATCAATGCTGAAATGTAAATGCATGCAAAATAAACATAACACACACACAATTAAGTACTCTTGACACTAGTATTTTGGTATCACAAAAAACCCTGAAGGTAAAAACTATGGTGGGGATGAGACCCACAAAACTTCACTACTGTAGTAATAAAGGTAGCATGTTAAAGCTTTACAAAATGATCACTTATGATGATCTTACCCTGGTAGGAGTAACAAAGAGATCGACTAGATCTACCTCATGTGAGGATTTAGAAACACAATCTATATGTGGAATCGGTTAAGATATTTACAAAAAGACTGTTAAGTCTACTCTGTTAAGATATTTAAGTATCTATTACAATTGTTAGAGAGTAACAAAAAGTTGATCTAAAACATATACAATCTCAAAATGGTTGATACAGATCCATTAATTTCATTCAAAACATATCACCTCAATGTGAATGATAATACCTTATGCTCTATTCATCTCGATAGCCTTTCCTTAGCTCTAAAAACTGAATACTACAATTTGGTGTCCGTTCTTGAATCCCTTGTCTGATCTCTGATGTCTATAGTATGGAGGCTACTTGATCATTTCTTGATCAACATCACACTCAACAAAATTGACATCTATACAATTATATATCAAATGATATGACCTAATTAGGGTTCAATAATTGCATCTTTACCCTAAGATCAACAGTTATGAAATTTACATTGATCAAATAAACATAGGAGACATAAGAAATAAATTCTATAAATCCATAATTAATGTCCTCCTCGATCGTGTAAACCATTATCTAGGTCAGCTCAAAAGTTGTTACTTAGATTATTGTGCCATAGAAAACTTTTATGTGGACTCTGTTCCACTCGGTTAATGTTGTTCCTTTTTGCTTGGTGTATTTTGTGTATCTGGGTTATACTGGCATTCATTTATGCTGTGAAGCTCGGTGTTGTTTGTGCTCAGTATACTGATTTCTCAAGTATCACTATACTCGGTTAACTATGGGCGTGATCAGTGCTCTCGGTTAACTCTATACTTCAATGATATATACCGACTATCTTGTGTTGACTCTGTCACTGACTGTCTATTATGCCCTCTTGATAACTAATGAAAACTTCAATATGCAATTGGAGTAACATTCTACCCCTTTGGCATTAGTGTCAAAAAATTAGTACTATACTTAATATACTATACATGATGACTTCCCCTTTGTACATGCTCCCCCTATGTATATACTTGGTATATGTATATGAACAATCTAATTGTAGTATATACCTTTACTATACATATATACATACATTTCCCCCCTTTTTGGAAATAATGACAAAAGGTGCATAACTTACAGTTTGTCAAAAAGATTGGGATGGGAATTCTTGAGGTTTTCCAATAATTTCTCCCATTCCTCCTTTAAGTGTTTGAGGGTGAGTATCTCTTATTGTAGCTGGGCATGCATATCATAAATGCTTTCTATTACTGATAAATCTAGGGTGGCAATGAGATTCTTTTCCATAGTCACATGTTTCTACATCATTGCTAAATGCTGTAGTAAAGTAGCATGGAGCTCGGTTACTTGCTCTCTAATTTCTTCCTCTTATTTCTTCAAGTTCTGTCTCAACCACTTGTTCTGAAGTATCTTCTTATAATGCATCTGTAATGCAGTTGGCTCGATTGAAAGACTCTATGCACTAGCCTGTAGATCTTGATCTATTTTCTTGAGTTTTTCACTAATCTCGGTAGTGAAATGGTCTAGTGTGCATAACTACTGTAGAATAGTAATAGATTGGGATATGATAGTTTCTATACTATTTACTAATTCTAACAGAGTTACCTTATGTACTGCCACTACTTGGCTGATTTTATCTGTAACCTTGTATTCAAATTTCTTCTTTTCTCTTTCTTCTATTTTTTACTCGGCATCTATATCAGGATTATCAATGGCCTCTGTGAGTAGCTTAAGTTGTTCCAGTATGGGGGCTCATTCATAAATGGTAATATCTAGTACAAATTTCATTAAGATCTCCTTGGCCTTTTCTAAGACTTGTGCACGCTTTGCTTCTAATCTAAGCTTGTCTTGTGCATATTTTCTAGTGCAAATTTCACCATATTTATTCAGTGATTCAGGATCAAGTGTCTTAGGATCCCATTCAGGTATCTCTATAATTTTATCTAGTGTAACTAGATCCTTGTTTCCTTTCTTCTTCTTCTTCTTCTTCTTCTTCTTCTTCTTCTTATTCTTTCCTTGACTGCTTGAAGATAGTGATAGAGCTAGAGTGAGCTAAGCCTTTTGCTCAATTTCTGACTTTACTTTCTCGATACTCGGTGTGAGTACTTGGTGAAGTGCCTTGATAATTGACCTTGTGCTGGTAGTATAGGTTTCTACTATTTTATCATTTGTCTCGATGTTGCCTTCATATTTTTATTTTGTAGTAGCATAAGTGGTCTCTTTTTGAGTATCATCTTGTTTGGTTTCACCACTATGCTCGGTCTCTTTACCATGATCTTCACCCATGTCTTCATTTGTATCTTTGACCTTCTCATGTGAATTTTCCTGTGCTTCGGTCTCAATCTCAATTTCCTTAACCAACATAGGCAACTATCCTAGTGTAGCAGCTCATGAAACCTGTGATGTGTCTTGCTCATCAATAGTCTCAGTTGCACCGATCAACTCATCTTCTTTGGCCTTTCCATTCAAATCTTCTTTTGTTACATCAATGATTGTTATATTTGGGTGACCTAAATTGGTCAGGAGTGCATGAATACCATCTAACACATTATCAATTGTTGCATCATCAACTATCATAGGTTCTATACATGGTTCAGTAGATGCAACATCAGTTATTTCCTCGGTATCCTGGGTGTCCTTAGATAGATTTAGCAATTTGTTCCATATTTGAGTGCTCTCAATATCCACTTCCTTCAAGTTTCCTTGCAAGATATCCAATGTCCTTGCCTTCTTGGAAATTATTTGGCATATTGCTTCATCAGACTGCCTATCTTCTCAATTGTATAGTCTGCTTTAATAAGATTGAGAGCGACCTCTCTCATTTGTTTCTCAGTTTGTAGTGCATATGACCATCTTGATGATATTTTATCATACAATTTAGTTAGTAGATAAGTAGAAAACTCAACTGGAACTTGTTTCAAGTTGATCATCATACCTGTTATTGCTTCTTCAAGTTTCTCCTTGTTCTTGGTAGATAGATCTTCACATGCTTGTATCTTTGGATGTCCTAATTTTCTGGTTGTCTTTATTGTCTCTACAATCTCATGAATAGACTGTGATGGCTTATTCTGTACAACCTTGAATTTTTTCAGGATTGTCATTAGAATCATCCTTTTCATCTTTGTTTTGAAGATATCTTCTCTTTCATTGTCTCGGTGTAGGATTCTTAGTTGTGCCCTTCTGTTTCTTTGTCTGATAAGTAAATTTTGGTGAGGGCCTTGTAATTTTAGCTACACCTTTCTTCAACTTTTCTCTCTTTCCTTTGTTCTTCTCTGTGATCACGATGTGAGAAAATGAGCTCGTGTCGAACAAATTTATAGAAAATAACTTAGGGTGGTGCATTAAATGCACGTCACCAACTACTCAGTGAAAAAACAATAAGCTCAGTTAGCACTATCAATTCTTCATCTTAGTAAATGGTACTATTGCTTGGTTGTTATAACAACTCAGTTGTCTCATCACATTTTCACCAACTGATAGTTTTAAACTTGGTACATATCAACCGAATAGACTAGATCATAGTAATCAAATATGTAATGCCACAGTGCATCTTTATTCATGCTGATTTGGCACATGTGCAATAAATATAGGAACTGATGTAAGATATAACATTGTAAAACATAGTTCCATACCTACTTGTATTGCTCATTTGGAGATGGTGGAGCCACCTAACCCATTGGATGAGGTGTCACCGACTATTGTTCTTGGTCCTACATTATCATTTGATGCTCTTCTCCACATTTGATTCCTGATCCTAACAATTTCATCAATTGTATTTCCATTCCCATAATCATTGCCATGTCTTCTCGGTTGGTTTACCGATTCTTGTCCTTTAGGCTTCCAGATCTGCTTTGTGTTCTTTCTGCATGCTTGAGTTGTGTGACCATTCATGTTGCAATTTTGACAATATTTATCCATGTATGGTTTCTTCTATTGTTTGTTCAACTTTGATCTACACTCATGTGCCTGATGTCCATGCTTATTATAATTATAGCAATTACCATTGAATTTAGGAGGGTTTCTAGGAATACCTTTTGTTTTTCTCCTATAAACATTTGATGTGTGGCCTGGTTTTCCACAATGATGACAAGAGGGCTTATTCAGCTTAGGATTTCAGTAGAAATTCCATTTTTCATCTTGATTTGATGATTCACCTTGGTCAGTCTACCCTAATTTGATATTGTTATTTAGTCTTCTTTGATGGTTCAGAAATTCATCCATTCTCTTAGTGCTTTCTTCAGATCTCTTAATCACTTCATTATGTTGTTGTAACATCTTCACTTCATTTCTTAGTTTCTAATTTTATTCTTTCAATACACCAATATCATCTATTATTTTTGCAAGTTCAGTATTCACTCGGTTAGCCTCATAATTCATAGCAACCACTTGATTGGTGATCTCAAAGTAGTGTTATGTAAGTCTAGATATCTCAGTTTCTTTCTCTTGTAACCTTTCAGCCATCTATCTTCTATCATCAACAACCATGTTTCTATCTTGTTCATCTTTCTTTGCATCATTCAAGACTTCAACCATTCTAACCATTTGTGTATCGTGTTCGATCTTTAGTTCTTTCACTTGTTCAGTAAGTTGATGATTGCTCTCAGTTAGCTTTGATATTATTGCTTCAGATGCATGAGATATACTACTAGATTCAGATCCAGATGTATCAAATGGATCATGAATATCTTCTTCATGATAATCAACCTCACGACAATGAAGTTCCATGTCCTTTCTCTTAATCAACATCTCCCTGAGTTTCTCTTTAGCTTCCTTATACTGTTTGACATAGATCTGCAGTTGTAACTTTTGATTCTCAATAGTTTTGTTAAGTGTATATGTTTCCATTGTAAGATCTTTTCCCTTCAGTTGTTAAACCTTAAAAATAAGAGAGTATACTCTGATACCAATTGTTGTCCCAATGTTAATATAATGGAAAGGATGTGTACTGAGAGGGGAGGGGTGAATTAGTACCCTTAAAAACTTTTAAACAAATTTTTGCATTCATTGTACTGTATTAACTGACTGAGTAGATTTCTTAATCCAAACTTATAGTATCAATTCTGAAATTTAAATGCATGTAAAATAAACATAACACATACACATAATTAATTACTCTTGACACTAGTATTTTGGTATCGCAGAAAACCCCTGTTAGAGGGTAGAAACTACGGTGGGGATGAGACCCACAAAACTTCACTACTACAGTAATAAAGGTAGCCTGTTAAAGATTTACAAAATGATCACTTCTGATGATCTTACCCTATTAGGAGTAACAAAAAGATCAACTAGATCTACCTCGTGTGAGGATTTAGCAGCACAATCTATGTGTGCACTTGGTTAAGAGATTTACAAAAAGACTGTTAAGTCTACTCTGTTAAGAGATTTAAGTATCTATTACAATTGTTAGAGAGTAAAAAAAAGTTGATCTGAAACATATACAATCTCAAAATTGTTGATACAGATCCATTAAGTTCATTCAAAACATATCAGCTCAATGTGAATGATAATACCTTATACTCTATTCTTCTCGGTAGCCTTGCCTTAGTTTTGAAAACTGAATACTGTAATGTGGTCTTTGTCCTCGAATCCCTTATCTGATCTTTGATGTCTTTAGTATGGTGGATACTTGATCATTTCTTGATCAACATCACACTCAAAAAAATTGACATCTATACAATTATATATCAAACGATATGACCTAATTAGGGTTCAACAATTACATCTTTACCCTAAGATCAACGGTTACAAAATTTAAATTGATCAAATAAACATAGGAGACATAAATAATAAATGCTAGAAATCCATAATTAATGTCCTCCTCAATCATGTAAACCATTATCCAGGTTGGATCAAAATTTGTTACTTAGATTATTGTGCCATAACAAACTTTTATGTGGACTCTCTTCCACTTGGTTAATGTTGTTCCTCAATGCTTGGTGTATACTATGTATCTTGGTTATACTGACATTCAGTTATGCTGTTAAGCTCGATGTTGTCTATGCTTGGTATAGTCTGATTTCTCAGGTATCACTGTACTTTGTTAACTATGGGCATGATGAGTGCTCTTAGTCAAATCTTCACTTCGGTGATATATATGGGTTGTCTTGTGTTGACTCTGTCACCGACTGTCTATTGTGTCTTCTTGATAACTAATGACAACTTCCATATGCAATTGGAGTAACATCTTTAACACTCCCTCTTAGTTAGGGAGGATAAAACTATCCAAGAGGACATCAGAATAAATCCATTAATTTAGAAAGAAAGTAAAGATATTACCTCACTGTGATATTAGGATATATGGTATAACAAATAATATCAAGTTTCATGATATTCACCATATCTCAAAAACATCCAAATTTATGGTATGTGCACCGACATCACGTCTCATGATGGCTACCATAAGGATATTAGATCATGACATATCCACGAATATTAAGTCTCATAATATTCACCACGATGATCTCTAAGGTAAACATTATGGTTTTTAATGATATCAAGTCTCATGATATCTACCATGATGTTCTAAGAGATACAAAATATCATGATATATCCATGGATATCAAGTCACATGATATCCATCATGATAGTGAAGATGATAGTTGTAAAGTTGTCACTTTACAACATCAATCAAATACAAGTGATCATTACTAAAAAGTTGTCACCTTTTAACAATGTTCACAGGGGGCCATAAAGTCATGGAGTCACACACATGACAATAAAAAAGGTTTACACATTAAACATCTTTTACATATTAGTACAAATAATGAATAATTGAGACCCATCTCAAAATTCAATTTACATTTTCAACCATACCAAATTTATCTTGAAAGTGTTCAACCTTTGACTTGGAGAGTGGCTTGGTGAGAATGTATGCTATTGGATCACTTGTGCTAATATAATCCAACTAGATCACATTCCTTTCAACCATGTCTCTAACATGGTGATAAGGAATCTCAATGTGTTTTGATACATCATGAACAACTGGATTCACATAAATCTTAATACAACTCTGACTGTCATAAAGGATGAGAGTAGGATTTAAGGTATGACCAAACAGTCCTACCAAAAATTTTACAAGCCACCAAGCTTCTCTTTCTCCCATGGAGGCTGAAATGTACTCTTATTTTGTAGAGCTCTATGTGAATGAGGATTGTTTCCTACTAATTCACAAGATCATTGCAGATCCCAAACTGAAGCAACAACCTGATGTACTTTTTCTATCAACCACACTTCTAGCCCAATCTAAATTAGTGTAACCATGTAGGTCTAGATAAAAATGTTTGTATCTAAGACCATATCCAATTTTTCCTCAAAGGTATCTCCTAATGTGTTTTTCTGCAACAAGATGTATCTCCTTTGGTTCACAGATGAACTGGCTGAGTGCATTTACTGCATAAAAAATATAAGGTATGGTGCTAACGAAATACATCAAGGATCCTATCATCTATTTGTAGAGGGTGGGATCTACACTCCAACATCCCAAACCTCTTCAGATTATCAATTGTATACTTTCCTTGATTTAGATTGATTCCATTTTCTTGTTTCCAAACTTCTAACCCAAAAAAGAATGTAGGATACCCAAATCCTTCATGTCAAATTCTAAATTTAAGCCCTTTTTCACTAGCTGATTAAGTATTCTTCTCCTGTGATTAGTAAATAATTGACATATAAAATAAGAATCACCATATTACATTTTATTACCTTAAAATAGAGATTAGGATCTGCATCATTCTTGGTAAACCCTAATCCTAAGAAGTAGTGATAAATCCTTTCATACAAGGTTCTAGGGTCCTGTTTGAGTCCATACAATACATTCTTTAATCTACATACGTGTGATTTAGCATTATATATAACAAACCATTTAGGTTGTTCAAGATATACTTCTTCTTCAATAGTACCATTTAGGAAAGTTGTCTTCACATCCATTTGATGGATCTTCCATCCCTTTGATGTTGCAATGACAATTACAGCTCCGACTGATATATATCAGGCAACAGGGGAAAAAGTCTCTTCATAATCAATACCTTCCTTTTGTGAGAAACCTATGGTAACAATCTAGGCTTTGTGTTTTTCTATACTGTCATCTGCAACATGTTTGATTTTGAAGAGCCATTTTGAGGAAACCACCGATTTTACTTTAGGCCTTGATAAGATGTCTCATACATCATTTTTTTATAATGGATTGATACTCTTCTGATATAAAATATTTCCACACTTGATATTTTAAAGCTTCTTCAACACATGAAGGTTCTACATTTATGATCTCACTCATCAAGGCAACATAACTAGAAAATTTGTGAGGTCTTTTTCTCTCCCTAAAGGTTCCCTTTGGAGCTACATAATTATTGGCTTTTTGAATCATTTTCCCAGCCCAAAGTGGTCTCTTTTGATTTACATTACTAGGTTCTTCTAATGGATTAACTTGACTTTCATTTTCAACCTCTACAAGAGTCTCCCTCTGAATCTTAGGAGTATGATCCTCTTCCATGTTGTTTGGATGATCTTGATTTTCTATCTCATGAGAGCTTTTGGATCTACTAAAAGAAACATCTTCCTTAAATATCACATCTCTGCTAAGTGCAATGAATCTTCATCTAGGTATGTATATTTTATAGGCCTTATATGTTTCACTATAGCCTACAAATATTCCTTTTCTTCCTGTGGGTTCTAACTTCGATCTCTTTTCTTTAGGCACATGAATGTGTACATGACAACCAAAGATTATTAGATGACTTATATCAGGTTTCATGCTAATGAATGATTCTTTAGGGGTTTTTTTGTCTAGAAGTGAGTGAGGAAATATATTTTGGAAATATACAACTATTCTAGAGGCTTCAGCCCAAAATAAAGTTTCAATGTTTTGATCATACATTATGGCCCCAAAATCTTCTATAATCCTATTATTTCTTTCAACCACCCCATTTTCTTGGGGATTATAAGGTACAATGAACTCCCAATTAATCCCAACATTTACACAAATTATTTAAAGATGTCTGAAGCGTATTCCCTGCCATTTTCCATCCTTAGGGTTTTGATCTTCTTCCCTAATGAGTTTTCTACAAGAGCTTTAAATTCTTTGAACCTTTCCAAAATTTCTTCAGACTCTTTATATTTGAGAAAATAGATCCAAGTTTTCCTAGAGAAGTCATCTACAAATATAACATAGTACAATCCTCCTACATAAGGTACAAACATGGGTCTTCAAAAATCAAAATGAATTAATTCTAATACATCTTTAGATTTTCTGTTACTTTTTTGGAAAGTCCCTTTTGTGTTCTTTCCTAGGCCACAAACCTTGCAAGTTCCTTCATGATTTTGATTTAACTTGCGTAATCCAATCACCATTTTCTTTATGGATGGTAGAGCATGAAAATGGAGATGTCCTAATCTTCTGTTCCATATCTCATTTGAATTTGAGCTTTCATGAATTAGGGCTTCTGTGGGAGTAGTGCATAGTTTATAGAGATATCCATGCTTAATTCCTATGGTGTGAGCCTTCTTGATTGTATATTTATTAGGCCTTGCTAAGACTTTTCCATTCATAAAGGTTATCCTATACCCTTTGTCCTCAAGTGAAAAAATGGAGACAAGGTTCATCTTTATCCTAGGCACAAAGAGAACTCATGTGCCTTGGAGTGATATGAATGACTTCAAATTTATGGTACATGTTCCAATCCCTCTGATAGGGTAGTTTGAGTCATCCCCAATAGTTACTTCCTCATCAAAATTCTCCACAAAGGTGTCTATATGTTCCTTGATTCCTGTGATGTGACGTGATGCTCCACTATCAATCACCCAAGTGTTGAGGCTGTTGGAACCTTGGCTTGATAAAGAAGAATAGAAAACTAAATTCTCAGAATCATCTTCTATGTTATCTTTTCTCACTTCAACAATGGAGACTTTTTTTTTTAGCCTATCTAGACACTTCATGGCATAATGTCCAAATTTATCACATCTAAAGCATCGCACTTGTGAAATGTCTCTCCTTTTCTTGGAGAATCCTTTTCCATTTGTACCTTTATCCTTCTTCCGTTTGAAGTTATTCTTCTTATGTTTCTTGTGAGCTTGGGAGTTCAACACATGGATATCTTCATTTGTAGTGTTTTGATTAATCCCTTTGGTAGTCAATCTGTATTCTTCTTGAATATAATCTATTTTTAATCAATCAAACATTGGGAACCTTGAACATGCACTTATTCCTGAATAAATTATTCCCATGATTTTGGGAGTCCATTAAGGGACATGATTGCTAGCTCTTTATTGTTTATTTGATGACAAATGGTGGATAGATTGTCCGTTAGTTATATGATCCTTGTAAAGTATGATGTGATTGTATCTCCTTTATTCATCTTCACATAATGAAGTTTATTTTTCAATGTGAGCACTTTGCTAGTATTATTGATCTCATACATATCCGCTATAGCTTTGAACATGTAATATGTAGTGTCATATTTTGAAATAATTGGAACTATGTGATCTCTAACTACATCGACTATTATTTTTATAGATTTTCCATTGTTCTTGTTCCATTGAATTTTCTTAGCATCATCACTTGGTTCTGGTATATTACCTTTCACGAATGAGTCCAATTTACTCTCCCTCAAGGTGAGCATAATTATGAACTTCCATGAGATGAAGTTGGAGGCTTTTTCAAGATGGTCTTCAAGTCTAACTCTGTCTTCCATTACAAAGAAAGGAATGTGATTATTTTAATAACCAATTTATAGTTTTAATCAATCTAATATATTCAATCTAATCGGATCTTCCTTAGACTGCCTCTGATACCATTTTAAATTATGATTAGATTGCAAGTAGATAGAGAATAGATGTAATTTTAATTTGATTTTTCACTTGATTTATATACTCTCTAACTATTTTATCTTTTACAAGTTGTTGTAATAAGAGAAGATAGTATTTTCACAATATTTATGTTCAAATGTTAAGTATGATGATGCCTCTATTTATGAATAGTACTCGATGTATATTGCAGAATATTAGTTTGCAGATCAAAATCTTATAGATTTTTATTGTTGATGTATATAATTTATAAATGTTTATACAACTCCAAGTATTTCTGATTATGAATAATTGTATTAGACTTGCACTTGTTTTTCTGTACTTGTCTTCATCCATCACAATCAACTACTATATATATGAGAGAAATGATGTATTTTTGTTGAGAGACATGTCTCCACACGTGTTGAGACATCCATCTCCACAAGAATATACCATCCCACCCATTCATCATAATTATTGATTACCTTAATTGATATTCTTATGCACCGATTCATATATTTGATAACACATATTAGTTAATACATAACTGATTTAACATAATTGGTATTGTTAATAATGAGATCGATGAAAACAAGTTATAATCGATATATGATTATTGATTTATGAGCATGATTATCATATAAATAATATGTATATCATTTCTCATAAATGATGAAGATCATAAAATAATTGTTACTCAAAACAATGATATCAAGCATGATTAATTTGGATAGTATTATCGATCATTCATCGATTGATTAATATGGAGCTAATAGAATTTTGTTTATATCAATTTGATCAAATGTCTATTATATCAGAAATATGATTAGAAATTCTATATCCACAATTTGTGTGTGTGTGTGTGTGTGTGTGTATATATATATATATATATATATATATATATATATATATATGCACAAGATTAATTTATAGTCATAAAGTTTATGTAATTAATATCTCATTTATCTGACCAAAGCTACCATCTTTAACAGTTGTGAACTGTCAAAGGAAGATGATTCTAAAGAAGTGGATGAGACACTCTACAGGTCCATGATCGGTAAGATACAATATGTTGTACACAATACACTGAATATAGAACATGCAGTTGGATTAGTAGCTAGATTTTCCTCTAATCCTAAGGAATCTCATATGGTTGTAGTGAAGAGACTCTTTAGATATCTTAAGTGGACTGAAGATTATTGTCTCTAGTATGGACATAAAGGTGACTTTTCTTTGAATGTGTTTACTGATGCTGATTGGGAAGGTAATGTTGATCAAAAGAGAAAAAGTGGAGGTGCATTCTTTGTTGGAGAGAGGCTTGTATCCTAGACAAATAAGAAGTAGAATTGTATATCTCAATCAACAACTGAAGTTGAGTATGTTGCTGCTGCAATTAATTGTACTAAGATAGTATGGGTTAAGAAGATTTTGGAAGGAATACATGATAAGGTAACTAAGCGGGTGGTTATCTATTGTGACAATACAAGTGCTATTAATATTTCAAAGAACCTGGTGATGCACTCTAGACTAAGCATATAGCTATCAAATATCATTTTCTTAGAGAGAAGGTACAGGAAAAGGAAGTAAGGTTGGAGTATGTGCCAAATAAGGAGCAGGTTGCTGATATTTTTACTAAACCATTTCCTAAGGATACTTTTGAGTATCTAAGTGGTAGGTTAGGGGTCATTCCCCTATCTTCTCTTAATTAAAAGAAGATGCAATTGCATCAATCCTAGTTTATTCAAAGAATATTTTTATGTGTGGATTGATGTTTTGAGGCTACTCATTAGGGGGAGAAGTCTGAGAAGTGATGTGATTTGTTTAGTCAGGTACTGCAGAGAATATATCAGGAATTTTTGGAACCTTTGGCATTGTTGTAAAATGGTGAGAAGATGTATGGAGATGATGTGGGGAGAATATGTATGGAGATGACATGGGGAGAAGATGTGAAGATGTTGATGTATTCTATTGATGAAGAGTGTTGGAAGAATGTTTCCATCATTGGTAAAGCATAGGGTATTGCCATAAATTCAAAAGAGGGAGATTGTTGGCACATCTGATGTAGTGATGGTAAGTGTGTTTTGGTGATGACATAGCGATTTGATTATAGGATGATCATACATTGTCTTTTCATTGACGTCAACTATTGACTTTGTGTTCTTAGTATATTGTCAAGCATATTTTTTATGAATGATGAGTTTCAGTTACTTGCAGTGGTTTCTATCTTTAGGGGAGACTTAGGTATGTGTATGGATGTCAAATGCATGACCATTACTGATGAATTAAGTTTAGATGAGAGTTGTAATCAAATGAAGTATAATACTACAACTGCTAGAACAATTAATGACAAGTAATAGATGATATGAATATCTTTTAAAATCTCTGATGAATCTTGTGGCACGGTCACATGATATGGTGGTCAACAATGTTCAGATACTACAGTTTCAATGAAAAATATGTTGAGTTTCAGGTGGGAAGGATAAGTGATCGGTGAGCAAAGATAATGCTATTCATTAGGTTAAGTATTTGTTTTCTTGAGCTACCGATGAAAGATCTTATATCGGTGATCGATATCGATGTGATAGTGATTAACGATGAATGAGTTATTAACTGGTAACATGTATACATGATTGGAGCTGATGATCTTGTGTCACATTGATCCATGTTATCTTGTGGAGAAGATTCTACAGGAAGTTTGTGTATTGTCAAAACATGTTTGAATCCTTGGCTCAATTGCATATGTAAATCATTCTGTAGGCTAACACAGTCTTGGAAATATGATTTCCATATTTAATTTTTTTGTTTGGCATGTGTGATTTGTGTGGGATGATTTGTAACTTCATTTTAGGGTTTGATCAATGTGGTGGACTTAAAATTTCAGTATATAATGGTTGAGAGTTGTATGAAAAAGTTGTTGATCGTGTGTTGAGAAAGTGTAGTGTAAGGTGCATGTGGCGATCAAGCCAGGGAAGAGTTAAGTATGCTCAGAAGAGATTTTGTGCTTCAGAGGATCTGATGAAGTATAGGTAGTGCTATTTTTTAGATTATTGTTGTTGTTGTTTTTCTCTAACAGTTACAATAGTTGAAATCCACTAACATGGTAGATTCTAACATATCTTTATTGTAAATCCTCTAACAAGGTGACACATTAGCTTGTGTTTAAGTCCTCCAACAAAGATATTATTAATAGGGTAAAGGTTTAAAAGGCCTAAGGTAAATCCCTTAACTGGGTAGTACATAGAAGTGTTGTTGTAAACTCCTAACAGGGTTAAGCTTCTCACAGTGCGTACTTGAGAAGAGTACATTATTTTAGTGGGTACTAATCCCCATCATGGTTTTTTCCCTATTTGGGTTTCCACAAGATAAATCTGTGTCAAACTTTTGGTTGATCTTGGATGTTTATGACTTTCATTTGCTTCTATTAAGTTTAATCTTGTGAATGGTGATTAAGGTTTAAATAATTGTAAAGTTAGTTTATTTGGTAGATTAAGTAATCTGATCTCAGGTCTAACACACGCATCTTCATGTTAATTAATGACCTTGATTTATTTTGCATTTTCATAATATCCAAAGCAGTTTGTTGGGTTGATGTGTGAAACCATGGTTTCAAAGGGGATAACATAGACAAGACCTATGGTATTTTTTGTCGATATTGCAGGTGGGCTAACACATATTTTTTGCCTTGACAAGTTTTTGCTAATGGCCAGATTTGATTGTTTGCAACCTGAACACGTTACCATAACTGATATTCAATGTTGAACGACTTCTTTTGGGTTATGTAACATGATTCCAGTGTATCCCATGCTTAATTAATTCTTTTAGGGATAAGATTTGTTCTTTCCATCTACCAGATGTATCATCTGGCCCTTTATATCTCTTCATGAATATAGTTGCAAATAGAGATCAGATTTGGATATGATATTTATTTCTATAGTTTTGTAACTTGAATCAACCCTATATTGGGTTCTAGATCAAATGTAATATCAGAGATATGCCTGATCTACAAAGGCAATTTATGTACATATTTTCTAGATGGCTCTTTTTCTGCTTCTTTAACAAAAATTTCTTCGGTGAATGTGTATTTGCCTTATTCAATAGAAGTTGTTATTTACCTATTTTCAATTAAAATAAGCACGTGTAGTCATTTTTCCTAATTATTTGGATGTATTTCATCATCTAAAGTATTGTATGAATGTGTTAATTCAGATCAGTCAATCTTGTTGGGTGAATACTTGTATTCCCTTCCTGGTTGTATTGGTGCTTGACTCTCATTCTATTCTAAGGTTGATAGATACAAAGAGTAGTGTTATTTTGGTAAACTATATTGAGATTTAAGTGTTGTAGTTGGAGTTGGTAGATCAAATATTCAATCTTGTGCATCACCCTTTTCCTTTTTTGCATTTCTGTTTCAACATCTCCTTCTCCCTTTTCCCTAAAATTTAGTAGTTTTAGAAGTATCCTTGTTGTAAAATATTCCTACCTTCTTCAAAGTTTCAATCTCATTAAGAAAGTCCCACATTGTGAGATTGTTTCCATGTTTCACATGGTTTCCTAGGTTGCTAACCACCATCTAGGAAAGGGTATAGAATTTTGTGTTAATAGTAAACATGATCAAGATTTCAAGAGCTCTTCTACAATTTCGCATCCAAGCATTCTCAAGGTCTTCGAGCATCCAAGTCTTCAAGCATTCAAGATATTCTTCTTCTCAATCAAGCATTGTGGAAAATTACAGCATCCATTACACAAGGTTTTGTCTTTCATAATTTCCTTTTGGATTTTTATGTGAAGTAAAATCTATTGCATCACAACACATGAAAGTTTACTTGATCACATTCAAAGAAGCATTTGCATTGCCAATGTATGATATACTTCATTTTTAAGATCTAGCCTATGCAATATGATAATCCACTTTCCTTTATTTCCTTTCGTTTCAAGGTTGATTCAAAATTGAGGTTCCACTAAGGAAACCCCCTCTCTACACAACATTTTTCGCATTTTTTGTGTGTAGGAACATGTGGTCCAACCACATGGAGACCAAATCAAGAAAGTACAAAATCTAACGGATAGTCTGCAATTGAGTTTAATCAAAAGTGTTGGGAATGTGATGCCTTTTATTGAGTTGTTGCAGCTTTCAAGTGAATTTCATGTGCAAGATTATTTATGTCCACCAACCAATATGGTTCATGTATTTGTTCAATAAAACTGTGTACCTTCAACATATATATTTACCTGGGTATTCCTAGTTTTGTTAACATGGTATTTTAGCAACGTTTACTTCTAACTTAGTAGAAGAAGACTTGCTAAAAGTTTTTTATTAAATCTTGTTTGGTGTATGTGTTGTAACATTCATTTACTTACATTCAACACCAATAACAATTGATTAGTCTTTAGTTTGTGATTTTTTATGTATGAACCTCACAATAAATTTAGAAGTATAATAGAATGATAAATCCAAAAGTATAATATATAATTAATAAAAGTAAGGGGAAGATGAGGTGTAAGTAATGATAAAGAGAGAACAATGAAGATATATATTTTTAATTTATACATTTATTAAGTTCATGATCATGTGTAGTATGTTTTAAGAAAGAATGCTATTTCATATTGGTAAATTTATTTTTCATGCAAGTTTTTGTTTTAGATATGATTGAAGGGTATTTATTCCATAAAAAATCACCTAACCTTTGTTCTTAGACTCCTCCATTATAAGAAAGAATTCTATTTTGTATTGGTAAATTTATTTTAAATGGAATATTTTATTTTAGATGTGATTGAAGGTTATTTCTTCCATCAAAATCCCCTAAGCATATGTTCTTGGACCTTTTGATTAATATAAACTATAAGTAAAATTGAATATGGTAGTTCACATGACTAAAAAACTAAAAAAATATTCTCTACAATGTAACATGTATCTTGAAATTTTGAACATGGATATCCACTATAAAATCACCCTTGATTTATCATTTGAACTCTTTGATTTAACTAAGGGAGAATATAAAATGAGTAAAAATATTTAAAGTTGTTTATTGTTGTCTTCTATTGTACCATATGGAATGTAATTTCTTAACTAGTATTATGTAATTTCCCCATTTTTTCACCTTCTTTAGTGTCAGTGTTTTCTAGCAGGATTAATCTATGAACATGGTTACCGTGGGCTAATGCAGTGCATAAGGAGCCATTTAGGGAGCTTGTGGCGCTTTTGAGAGTTTTGTGTATCATTAATTTAGGGGCTTTGAGGTAATTTCCTATTTTGTTAGGAGGATCCGTATTTTTTAGGAGACTGGGAGATGACCTATTAGGAAATATGAGTCATTTGGGATGGTCTGAGACAATTTCCTTTTATGAGGAGGAGATATTTAGTTCGCCTATTGATCACCTGGAGCTGATGGAGCTAAGTAGGAGGCTTTATGAGCTATTTTGGATGTTTAGAGGTAGTCTCCTATTTTTTTAGGAGAATCCCTATTTTTAAGAGGAAAATTCTAGTTGGCCTACTTCATTTAAATATCACGCCAAAACCCGTAGCAACTTCAGTTTTTAGTTTGGAGTTCAGGTGATGGTTTTCAAAAATAAAATAGATTATTTAAGTAATGACTTTAATATTCTAATTAAATTAATGAAGTCACTATGTATTATTAAAATAAAGTAACAAATAAGTGGACCACCATAGGTAATGACGCCTAGGAAGGCTTAATAATGTTGTTCTTAAAATATCTTAAATAAAATAAAGGGGACTTTATTTATAAAGTGACTTGAGAATAAATAAATAAAGTATTTTATTCATAAAATACTTTATAATGTTTTAATAAGTGTTAATAAAAAGTGCCATCTAGAGGGTATGCCCAACCTAGGAGATGATACGTTATTTTAAAAAATAAATATAATCATTTTTTTTTGGCAAAAAAGGACAAGTCCATTTTATTTTATTAATAAAGAACTAACTCAAAAAATATATATATTCATTAATAAGGAGCCTTGAAGATGTACTAACCTATAAGGAGCTTGAATAAACTTTTATTAAAAAATTATGTGAAAACCCCAAATGGTGTGTTAGGGTTGGAGGAGAAAATAAAAGAGTAATGTTGGCTCACTTTTCAATACTTGAATATTATTTTTACAGGTTGAAGCTGGAGTTTCAGATCTCTGAATATTGAGCTTGATTTTTGAGGGTAAGGACAAAATCCCTTGCTAAATCAGGGGACCTACACGGGTGCAACACCTCCCAAGGGTTTGATTCATTGTGTCATTCAATAAATTGGTGCCAAGATTCATTTTTAGATTGATAGAGAAGGCATTAGAAAATATTTCATGATTGTGTTCAGAAGGAAGAGAAAGTTTGGGTAATGTGAGACCATACATTCAGTGCCATTTAATACCATAATTGGTTTCACCTTCTTGGTGATGATTATAGATTTATAGACCAGTCACATGAGGTTTTAGTGTATGAATTATATCAATGAAAGTCTAGAATTTCATGCAGAACATTCAGATCTAGCAAACATAGCCTTTCATCAACAACAAATAGTCCGACTTGTGTGGCGTTGGAGAGTGGGCTTCCTGGCAACCCCAAGTATCAAGATTTTGAGAAATTAATGCATATACATGACTATAACATATCCATTGGCTATTGTATGAACGTTTTCAGAATTCTAGAATCATGATCAAATCAATATGATTACTTATTGATGAACCTAGGGCTTGACATTGTACTATGGTATGTTTCTTTTTTATTGATTGCAAATAAATGTCCTTGAGTTTATTTAATATTCATTATTTTTCTTTGTCAGTTGTTTCCTATAAGTATTCTTTGTATTTATGTTGAAAATTTTGAAAATACCCCCAAAAGTCACAAAACTTTAAAATCCACAAACAAATCAAAAGATTATGAAAATTTAGAATCTTGCAATTTCCATATCGGGGGTGCTTATTACATATTATGGTTGGTACAACATAAATATGTAACTTTGAATCTTATACTATTTTATGATTAATTCATGAATTGGGTTTTGTTATTGTTGAATGTGCATGACAACTAAGAGGGTGGGGGTAAATCAATTGTCAATAAAACTTATAAAAATTATTCCTTAAATGAGTTCCACCAAACTTACTTTAATCCATAATCAAAGAAAGATGTAAATATGAAAGAGCACATAAACTATCATACACAAGGCGTTGGTGCTCAAATAAACAGATTGGATTTCCTATGAATTTTACCTATCCAATGATGAGAAACACAAGTGATTTGCCAACAAACAAGGTTTCAACCTGATCTAAGTTTCAACCTTCTGCAATTTTGGCTCTACAAAACCAAGGTTGGTATGCCTATACCCTAGACTTATCTCCCAAATCCTTAGGGTTTTTTAAAGAAGATAATATGTGTTCCAAACTCCTTTCTCTTAAAGTATGGAAAAGTACTATTGAGATCCTAAAACTAAGAGCAATGTATTATTGAAATGTTCAAATATAATGTCACAAGAATTTAACGAATGTTTGATGGATTCAAGATATGAACTGAATAGAGAAGATGGATATAGTATCTCAAAAATTTAAAAAATGAGACTATGACTACAATCCAATAAACAAGAAAGACCACTCCCTTAATCAACTATGGGCAATAGAGTCAATATCATTCCAATCCTATGTTCAACCTTAGAGACAATTTTGCAAGAAAACTTATCACTTCAAAGGTGTTATAAAATGTACATGCAACCTAGAAAAAATTTAAAGCTATTTCAAAATGATAATACTTCTTAGATGAAAAACCAATTGACTGAGGCCTCAATCAACAGAATTTAACCATGCAAAATGAGAAAACCAATTGAAATATATACTATGAATCAAATCAGGAGGCATGCACACCAAACTATCACTTTGAAGAAGTTCTATTGGTTTATTCGAGGGACTAATTGTAAAATGATTAATAAAACAATTGCGTATATGAAGAAAAAGGACTTATCTTTATTGATTACCGAAAAATAGTACAATAGAGTTCACATTTGCAGTTATTGATCCATCTATCCCATCTGACTATAGTAACAGTAAATCTTATTCCTCTTCTCTATGTTGATCTTGGTATCCTTATAAGTATGAAACCCAAAGGATACAAACAAGCTTCAGATCAACACGATGTTTCCTAACAAATACCTAACCTAAGATCAATAACTGAATGTTTAATGATTACAACAATATAATGTTTGGTTATCATTATTTGATAACTGATGACAATAATTTGATAACATCTTCAAAACATGTTTGAGTCGACGTCTTAAATAATGTATCTACATCATGATGGTAATCTGACCATATCTCTATTCATAGTCTATTTCATAATCTCTACATGACACAAGATATCATTGTTGATATATCAAATGACCTACTCTAGTATGATAATATCATTGGTATTGTCACCCCTGAAACCAAATAGAACATTTCTAACATATCCTTTGTCTGGTATCGATGATTTAATTTGAATCATTGGCTCTGGGTATTTCGATCACATTGATATTCTTGTGCATGGTCTTTGGAATCAACTTTGTCATCTTTTATCAACTACAACCATGGTGTCGATCATCACATCTACATGTGATCATTATCCACGATGTCAAAAATCTCAACCGTCTGATCGTTTGTGTTTGCCACCTTTATTTTCTGCATGTGAAGTCAAATAATTAATAATAAAACAAACCCTTAAGAAAAATAAATTATTATAATATTTCAAATGCCACCTAGTAAATTAATTTTAATATTGTTGCCCAGGTCTTTTGGTCATTTTCCCATTTCTGCCATGTGTCGCATCCTTCGCTATCACGTAGTGGTTAAAACCCATTAATTTTTCCATCATGCCATCACGCTAAGCCATTGATATTTCATCCTATGGGCGTATATCTTTTCCAAGTGCCTCATTTATTAGCCGATTACTTTTACCCACTAGATTAAGTCCCAACCATTGATTTAAGGCATGAGCTAAAGATAGCGTTTAAGTAGTCTATCTTTTACTTAAAATTATACGCCTCCATATAGTCTAATCATTCTGTTCTGCCAATCAAATGCTGACATCTGTATCCACATCATTCCAACTATATATCTTGGTGGGCCCAAGACACGTGGCAATCAGGCACATTCCCTTGATGGTTAGATGTTGATCACTTTCCGTTCAAGGTTTCATATTATCCATTGATTAATTTTGAACTTGTTAGGTCTTTAGTCATTGATGAACCCATGACTTAGATTACTACCTGATAATCTTATCCCTCGGTTAAAAGATCACCATTAATTATAACCATGTGCTAAATGAGGGGGCTTTAGTAACTCGCACTTTAACCAACTCCAAAAATAATGTGTTATCCATGTCATCTTGCTCGATCAATCAATTTTTTCACCTGGATCCTTGTCACCTCACCATCATACTTTTGTGGGCCTACGACATTTGTCATCCTTTTCACCATTGTGTGATGTTTAAGTAGCGTGCAGCTTGGGATAGCACCATCATGCTCAGCCGTTGGATCAGATCTAAATCTGATCAGATGTGACTTGGTCTAACTTTAGTCAAGCTAACTCCATATGACACACGACGATTGCTATATGGTGCCAATTTAATTAAAAGGAATCTCTGTGTACACTGGTTGTTAACTTTCAACTATCAACAACTCTATTTGACTTTTTTTTATTATCATGGATGTCGAGACCAGAATACTTCACCACCCCGTGATGGATAGAAGACTGCTCATTTCTTCATTGCACCACCATGCTATAGGTAAAAAGAGGATAGGTGTTCAGTCATATGGTTGCATAAACTATATATTTACTACAACCATTGTATTTCGACCTCGACCTTGCTAGTCTTTAAAACTGCATCAAAGAGGAAATAGGAAGAAATAAATGGTATACAAGGGTAACCTAACAGAGATATAGATTAAAAACAATATAGTATTAATAAAAGACATTTGAAATATAAGAAAGAAGCATAATGTATAAACAAATGGCTATAGAAGATAAATGAGCAAATACAAAAAGATACTTCCCTGATTAATTATGAATACAAACTATTCTACAAATATGGGTTCCACCAGTCGCTCTTTCTGGGGATGTGTGCTTATACTTGAACACAACAAGATCCAAGCTATCTCTAGAAAAGTAGACCATTATAAAGATACAAGAATACAATACATAATGGTAAGATAAAGAAGAAAAAACAAACTTGCCTATTGTTATCTTTAATGGAAAAAAGGTTTAAGATACTAACCATGCATAGGAAGTTCATGATTGTAACCCTCCAAATCCTATAAGATGTAAGAATTCTCACATCCTTTACCAATAATAACAAAAGGACCTATCCATAAAGCATCAAACTTTCCATGTTTTCCTTTTTCTTGATCTTTCACATTCCTCCTCAAAACTAGATCTCCTTCCTGAAATTTCCTTTCTGTAGTCTTCTTATCAAACAAATCTTTCACTTTCTGCTGCAATTCTTGATTTATTTCATGAGCTCGATTCCTTATTTCATCCAATTCTACAAGCTTTTGGAGTCTGTCTTCCATGAAATCCACTTCTTCCCATTGCTCATTATTTACAAACTTGTATACTTGCAACAAATTATTTAGTGGTGTATCGTCAGAAAATGGAAGCACTTTCATTTTTGACTGGTTTATCCCTCTGAGTAAGTGGTTTGGGGTCATGTCAAGTGCCTTGAATGGTTCTTTGACTTGGATCTTCTTTCTCCCCTTGATTCTGCCCCATTTTTGAATTTTCTCCTACCTTTTCTGGCATTCTGCTCTGTGATTCTGGGATTCTTGACCCCAGGGTTAAGGTCAACCTTCCAGGTCAAGGTCAACCTTGACCCTGACCTAGCTCAATTTCAATGATTTTTTTAGTGGCTAATATTCGCCAATTGGCTAATTTTTGAAATTTGAGAATACAAATTTGGCTAATAATTCAAGGTTTAAGGCAACCTAAATCGCCAATTTTTTACATAATTTTATTTT
>MU224538.1:3634082-3660261 GCA_018584345.1 Thuja plicata | reverse complement strand
GTTTGCACTCTCTGGCCTATCGGCCGCCATAGCTTCTGTCTCTTCTCTCTTCTGTCTGTTTCATTCTGTGTAATAGTCTTTGCATGCAGGTGTTCTTGGGTAGATTGACATTCTTCAATCTCAACATATTCCCCACATTTGGAATGGTTCTAGACATAGGATTGAGAGGTAATGCACCATTATATTTGAGCTTTCCTAAAAAATCTCTGACACGCTTCACATCTCTGAACATATTCATGGAAATCCTTAAATATACAAGGCCAATAATATCCTGCATTCAATATCTTATGTGCAGTGTTTTTTGCTAAAAAGTGTCCACCACATGCTCTATCATGAAAATCCTTAAGCACATTTTTAGCTTGGTATGTATCTAGACATAAAAGAAGTATCCCATCCATGTTTTTCCAGTATAGGTCTCCTTGCATCAAGATGTATTTAGATGCTTGCAATTTCACTGTCATCTTTTGATTATTAGCAAGGTTCTCAGGGAATTTCATGTGTTTTAAGAAATGTACTATGTTAGTGTACCAAGGGAATATTTGAATGCTTGTTTGAGTTTCACTTAGATCAATCTAATTCACTTGTAATGCATCCATGTTTGATTCTTCCATTAACCTTGCTAATCCTTATCCTATGATAACCTTAGTGATCTAAATCTCTATATCAAATTCTTGAATCTGATTTACCCATCTACATCTTCTCCCAGTGACTTATGATTGTCTGAAAATATCCTTTATTGCTTCATTAGGGACATAGGCTATCACCTTTAATCCTACAAAATAAGTCCTAAAGGATTTTACTGCTTTCACAAGTGCATAAGCTTGTTTCTCATTGATATCATAATTCAATTCAGAGGCTTGAAGGGTTTTACTGAAGAATGCTATTGGTTGTTCATATCCTTCATTATTCTTTAGTAGTAAGACAACAACAATGGTGTGATATGATGCAAAGGAAAATAATTGAAATGGCTTGGCATAATCCGGGGACTTGAGGACATGAGCTTCCTTAATTGCCTTTTTAATCTTTACAAATGCCTCTAGAGCTTCATTTTCCACATCAGGTCTACACCCTTCTTTAACATCATAGCAATTGGTTTAATTACTTCTGAAAAGTTTGGGACAAATATCCTTACAAAGTTTATTTGTACAAAGAAGGATTGGATCTTTTTAACACTCTTAGGGACCTCAATTTTATCAATTTCCACAATCCTTTCTGGGTCTATTCTCACCCCATTCTTGGATACTATATACCCTAATAATTTTCCTTCAGTTACTGCAAAATGACATTTCTTTGGGTTCAAGGATATCCCATATTCAAGGGCTCTTTGAAAAATCTATTCCAAGTGTACACAATGATCTTCTGCCTTTTTTAAGTAAGAAGTTAGGTCATCCTAATACACCACCATAATACATCAATGAAATCCTCAAAATCCACATCCATTGCTCTTTGGAAGGTAGCTCCTGCATTAGTAAGTCCAAAAGGCATTCTAGCATATAAATAAGTAACCCAGGGTGCAGTAAATGCTATCTTGTATTGTTCCTCTTCTTTTACCTTCACCTGGTTATACCCTGAGAACCCATCCATCATTGATAACAATTCATTTCTTGTGACCTTTTTGTAACAATGCTTCCATGTTAGGCAATGTATACTTGTCCTTTAATGATGATATGTTTAGATTCCTAAAATCTACATAGAGTCTAATATCACCATTCTTCTTCCTGACAGGGACCAAATTTGAAACCCATGTTGAGTGTCTAATTGAATTTATTTTACCAGCATCCCTCATATTGATCAACTCATCTTCCATCTTAGGAGTCAGAGTAGGGTTTATAGGTCTTTGTCTTTGTCTAAATGGTTTGGCATTAGGCTTCAAAGGTATCTAATGTTGAAAAAGGTCCTCTTGATAAGCTTTAAGGTCATCATAGGACCAAGAAAATACATGCCTATATTTTCTCAATAATATGATGATATCTGTTATGATCTTGGGGGTTAAGATTTTTCCCAAGAATACTGCCTTTGGAGTCTCTTCATTTCCCAAGTTTATCCTCTCTACTTCATCCATTGTAACATTGGTGCTTTTCTTGTCCATTCTTGAATCTTTATTGTCAAACAAACTCTCCATTGCTACAAGAACTTTTGGAACCTTATTGGTTTTAAGACAAATGAATTCCTTTCCAAACAATACTTCTTTTCCATTCTCTATTTCAACATGAGTATTCAAATCTATCAATTGATCTTCATACTCTTGTTCACATGCTAAAATTTTTATTATATCTCTATCATCTTCAAAGATTTGCCAATTGTTGATATTATCAGGTATAACAGGCCTAGTTTTAACTTCAAATTGAACTATGTCTTCACAAGAGATGTCATATGCTACAATGCCAGATTAGCCATAAAAATTGCAAGGATATTTTCTGACCTATCTACCCAGTCAATATAAAAAGCATCAAAACATTCCATAGAATCCCATGCTTCATTTCTATATCTTTTAAGATGAGGTTTCTTAGCAACAAATTTAATTCTAACTTGAGAAATAGTCAATTTAGAATCACCAAAAACACTTAAACATTTTAGTCCATGCTTACTAGCTATCTTCAAACTAAGAAGTAGAGCTTCATATTTTGCAACATTGTTAGTACATTCAAAATCTAGTAAGAAGGAATATTTAAATGTTTTCTTATCAGGGGTAAAGAAAATGAAACTAGCTCCATTACCATCCTTGCAGAAAGCACCATCAAAATACATTTCCCAAATTATATTGTCACTTACTTTAGCATGTAATTCAATAGGTTCAGTATTATGCAATGCATTTTTTGATATACTTACCTAAAATTTATCTATATCAGAATGAAAAAAATGTGTAACCAAGCTTGAATCCACCTCCTCAATAATGTATGGACTTCTAGTTTCCTTGTTAATCCTTATATCCCTGCCATTCACTGGAATAGAAGAATAATAAATATCTAATTGAATACTACCTCCTACTAAGCTAGACTATTGTCTAGATATAATCATTCTGTAATTGGCAGGAACTTCAGCCACAGTAATATCCATTTTATAAGACATTTTAGGACATGTAGGAAACTTAAATTCAACATTTTTCATTCTACCTACAAAAAGAAAAAATCTATTATCCATAGCATAACATCTACCAAATTTGGTATCAACATTCATTCCTAACTCTTTCATTACATCATTAGGCATAATATTCACTTCTGTACTAGAATATATCATATAATTCTTTACCAATCTATTTTTTATCAGTAGAGTAAGATAAAAAGGATCAATTTTATTTCCATTTTTTCTTAAATTAGTTCGTAGATAAATAGATGGAGGATCCTTTAATTCTTGGTTAATATCTTCCTTATTACCTATATTAGACAATATTTTCAAAGATTCACTCTTACATTCAGGCATTTTAACTATTTCAAGAAAAGGAACATAAATGTTAACTTTAGATAATGCATTAGACATGAAAGAAGATTCATTTGGAAGATATTTACTAACCACCTTTTCTCTTACTATTGTTGCAATGTCCTGAGGTTCTACCTGTTTATCTTAAGCATAATTTTTGTGCTTTAGCCTCCTTGGATCACTTACTTGGTCAGGATTCCCTCTATCTACATTTATTTTTTGGTTCCTTAACTTGTAATTACTTCTTACTTCTTCTACTACAGTTATTATGTATGCTTTCTTCTCCTCTTCTGTTAATTCTCTTAATCTTGGAGGATTCTCCTGATAATTCCCATATTGATATACCCTATTTAGGTCATCACTGTAGTAGTATTCATCTGAGGAGCTATAATCATCATATCCCCACATAGGATCTACTAATAAGTTATTTACTGTGGGTTGTTGATCATCATTCTGATCTTCATCCTCTCTCCACCTTTGGGAAATAACACAATATTCATAAGCATGCGGTAATCTGCAAGCTTCACACCAAGGATAGATTTCCAAAAAATGGTTGTTTTTCCTCAATGGATTAGGAGTATGTAATTCTTTGTTTACTAGTTTCCCATCCTTCCATTCTATGTTATAAGGCATATCCTGTAATTTATATCTGTCATTTTTGTATGGTGCCTGGTTATTCTGATTGTACTTAAAATTGTCTCTTCAATTATTAACTTGGAGGCCTTTCACCATATTCATAAGCTTATCTAATCTATCTTCCTCCTTGTGTTTCTTAGGCTCTTTTGGATTGAACAACCGAGTGTCCTCCCTCTTAGTAATTATACCAGATGCCTTCCTATCATTTTAAATAGCTATAGAAATCTTGAGAGCATGTGCCAAAGTAGAAGGCTTGTGAGATCTGATTTCATAATTTGTCTTTCTATCAAAGGAACCCATATAGAAGTTAATCAGAAAGGAATCAATAGGCTGAACATCTCTTGCAATCCTATTTAGGACCTTGTTAAATCTCTTATTGAACTCGGCCACATATCCATTCTAATTTTTCTTTATACTTGTCAACTCATGTGAAGCAAAAGAAGTATCATTGTGATCACTGAATCATTCTATGAATTGATTGGAAAATTCATCCCAACTAGATATGGATTAGTCTGGAAGAATTCTAAACCATCTTGCTGCATCTTCTATGAGTGATTGAAAAAAAATATTCATGTATACATTCTCATTTATTTCATCAAATTCTTGGATAACATTCTTCAAATTTACACAATGCACTTCAGCTGATTCTAACCCATTCCCTAAAAAATTTGGAATTGCACTCCTTAATTAATTTTTTATATTATTAGGACATCCCATTATGCCATAAAAATCTAACTATCTGTATATTTCAAAAACCATGGGGTCTCTATAGTTGTTTCTATTTTGATTGATGGCTCCATGTCTTTGATTCTGCTGATTTGCATTCTGGAATCTTTGATTATCTCTTGGTCCAAAGTTTGAATTGATATTATAATCTCTTGGGCCCTAATCCTGATCCCTATTATTCTAATATCCATTATACATCCTTCCACTATTTTGATGCCTATGTTGTTCATGTTCGTCAGATGTGTTAGGATTCATTCTATTATTGTGGTTATGATGTTCTCCATGGTTCCATTGTCCCCAATGATCTCTCCTTTCCCTATCATTTTTATTTTTCTCAGTTCTTCCCCTACTGTCTTGTTTGAACAAAGGGTTGGTATGATCATTGTTAAAAATATTCTCACTGCTCTTCCTATGAGGAGGATTTTAAACTTCATTTCTATCATCCTTAGGAAATTATTTATCTCTTGGTGATCTAATTGTACTTCTTGTTATTCTCATTTTCCTCAATACCTGTTCTAGCTGTCTTTTTAGAGCCATGACCATCTCTTCATCTTCTGATCCTACATTGGTCATCTCATGAAACACAACACCCCACTTGTTAATTCTTCTCTCTCTTTCCTAATTTGGATCATGTTGAGACTCATGTCCTCCTCTATTACCTTGGAAAAAAGGATTACAACTTTCATCACTTCTCTCATGGCTATGACGGTTTGAATTAGGGAATTGTTCACAAGCATACTCTTGATCATCCTTATCAAGGTATATCATACTTGGTACATATGACATCTTTACACTTGGAGTCCTACATTTCCTTAGGCTTAAGTCTAATTCAAGCTAATATGGATGCAAGGATCTTCTACCCCACATGATATAGTTACTAGCCAAATTATATGATGAAACTTATCACCAATTTAAAATTGTAGAGTCACCACCTTCTTTTTAGAAGGAAATACCTATTGTCTTTTGAGTTATTTTCTCCCAGCAGAGCCTAACCTTTATGACTAGAAAATATGAAAAATGTTCTTTAATGATGAATATTCCCTAGCAGAGTCACCAGTCTTTTGGTGCTCAAATCAACAGATTGGATTTCCTATAGATTTTACCTATCCAATGATGAGAAACCCAAGTGATTTGCCAACAAAAAATGTTTTAACCTGATCTAAATTTCAAACTTCTGCAATTTTGGCTCTGCAAAACCAATGCTGGTAGACATATACCCTAAACTTATCTCCCAAATCCTTAGGGATTTTTATAGTAGATAATATGTTTTCCAAACTCCTTTCTCTCAAAGTATGGCAAAGTACTATTAAGGTCCTAAAAATAAGAGCAATGTATTATTGAAATGTGTTAATGTTTGTAGCTTCAGTCGTATGATCATTAGAATTTAAATAATGTTTGATAGATTCAAGATATGAACTCGATAGAGAAGATGGATATAGTATCTCAAAACTTTAAAAAATGAAACTATGACTACAATCCAATAAACAAGAAAGACCAGTCCCTTAATCAACTATGGGCAATAGAGTCAATATCATTCCAATCCTATGTTCAACCTCGGAGACAGTTTTGGAAGAAAAATTATCACTTCAAAGGTGTTATGAAATGTACATGCAACCTAGAACAAATTGAAAGCTATTTCAAAAGGATAATACTTCTCAGATGACAGACCAATTGACTAAGGCCTCAATCAACATAATTTAACCATGCAAAATGAGAAAACCAATTGAAATATATACTATGAATCAAATAAGGAGGCATGCATATCAAACTATCACTTTGAAGAATTTTTCTTTGTTTATCTCAGGGACTAATTGTAAAATGATTAATGAAACAATTGGGTATATGAAGAAAAAGGACTTACCTCTATTGATTACAGAAAAATAGTACAATAGAGTTCACATTTACAGTTATTGATCCATCTATCCCATCTAACTATAGTAACAGTAAATATTATTCCTCTTCTGTGTGTTGATCTTGGTACCCTTATAAGTATGAAACCCAAAGGATGCAGAAAATCTTCAGATCAACATGAAATTTCCTAACAAATACCTAACCTAAGATCAATAACTGAATGTTTAATGATTACAACAATATAATGTTTGGTTATCATTGTTTGATAACTTATGACAATAATTTGATAACATCTTCAAAACATGTTTGAGTTGACGTCTTAAATAATGTATCTACATCATGATGGTAATCTGACCATATCTCTATCCATAGTCTATCTCATAATCTCTGCATGGTACCAGATATCATTGTTGATATATCAAACGACCTAGTCTAGTATGATAATATCATTGGTATTGTTGAACCTGAAACCAGATAAAAAATTTCTAACATATCCTTCATTTGGTATCGATGATTTTGAATCATTGGCTCTGGGTATGTCTATCACATTGATATTCTTGTGCGTGTTCTGTGGAATAAAACTTGTCATTTTTTATCGACTGCAACCATGGTGTCGATCATCATGTCTGCATGCGACTGTTATCCACTATGTCAAAAATATCAACCGTCTGATCGTTTGTGTTTGCCACCTTTATTTTTTGCATGCGAAGTTAAATAATTAATTATAAAACAAGCCCTTAAGAAAAATAAATGATTATAATATTTCAAGTGCCATGTAGTAAATTAATTTTAATATTGTTGCCCAGGTCTTTTGTCATTTTCCTATTTCTACCATGTGTTGCATCCTTCGCTATCACGTAGTGGTTAAAGCTTGTTCATTTTTCTATCACACCATTGGGCTGAGCCATAGACCTTTCATCCTAAGATCATAGATCTTTTCCAAGTGCCTCAGTTATCAGCCAATTACTTTTACCCACTAGATTAAGTCCCAGCCGTCAATTTAAGGCACATGCTAAAAGATAGCGTTTAAGTAGTATGTCTTTTACTTCGCTTTATGTGCCTCTATATAGTCTAATCATTCTATTCTACCAGCCAAATTTTGACACCTGTATCCATATTTTTCCACCTATATATCTTGGTGGGTCTGGGACACATGGCGATCAGGCGCGTTCCCTTGATGGTTAGATGTTGATAACTTTCCGTTCAAGGCTTCATGCTATCCATTGATTAATTTGAACTTGTTCGGTCTTTCACCACTAATGAACCCATGACTTGGATTAAAACCTAATCATTGTTATCCCTCAGTTAAAATATCACCGTTAATTATAACCATTTGCTAAATGATGGGGCTTTAGTAACTCTCACTTTATCCAACTTCAGAAATAATGTGTTATCCATGTCATCTTGCTCGATCAAACAATTTTTTCTAACTGGATCCTTGTCACCTCATCGTCATACTTCTATGGGCCCAAGACATCTGTCATCCTTTTCTCCATCATGTGATGTTTAAGTAGCGTGTAGCTTGGGATAGCACCATTGTGCTCAGCCGTTGGATCAAATCTAAATCTGATCGGATGGGACTTGCTCTAACTTTATGTTAGAATAGTCCCAAAGGATAACTGAGAGGGGGGGGGTGAATCGGTTATCAGTAAATTTAAATATTTTTTACTTCCTTAACTTTAGAATACAACAAAGTAAATGCTTAATCAGATAACATAGTACACAACACACAATTTGATTATGGGGAAACCAAATGGTAAAAACCCTGGTGGGAATTAGCACCCACAATAAACTATACTTGTTTATAGTAATCCCTGTTAGAAGATATTTCAACCCTATTAGGAGTTGTACTTTACAATGCTATAAGTATAGTGACCTGGTTAAGGGTCGGACCCTGTTAGGAGTCTTTTAAAAATAACCCTGTTAGGGGTGGTGGACTCACTGTCCAAAAGCTCACTGCTTAATGGTGAAGGCTACAACCTTCTGTATAATAGATATGCACTATATCTGATGATGAACTGTAGAGTAGACCTGTTGTCTTGATCAGTTCCAATGTATTACAATATTTCACTTCTTCTTCACATAGACTCTTGATGAATGAACCACATCTGATATTCTACTCTATACATCTTTTGTCTCTTTTCGTATCATTCACACTTAGCGTATCACAAATGACTTGATATAAGTATCTTCCTCAAAGTATGAGATCATGGGACCTTTAAGAAAACTCTTCATAACATCCTTGTCAGCTCTACTAAGCATGCAAACATAATTACAACCACGCAAGTATAAACTGAATAGACGCGATGCTTCACTAAGTCGGCCTCACCAAATTAACTCTAACTTTGCAATCTTCTTGAAACAAGTTTGGCACCTTTAGATAACTATCATCAACTCATAACTAATCATGAATATAAACATGCATATCCTGAAGATAGGGGCAACTCAAGAAACACATTACATACGTTGGCTCTGAACAGATACTCTTCCAGAACTGTAACTGCCAATAATAGAATTACACAACTTGACTAAAACATCATACTTGGATCTGTGTGTATGAGCATAACATAATAAACATGTCTACAACATGTATCTAACCACGCAAGTATTCATGTCATCATTCTGATAAGTACATATAGAATCACTGTTGTGTATTATATGTTGTCATCAATGACAAACATACAATCAATCAACTACTCAGAATCAAATCTCCAACAATCTCCCTCTTTGACATTGATGGCAACATATGATACTAAAAACATCCTCTGTTCAAGGTGTCCTCTTTCTTTTACAATCTTCTCAATATCCTCATCAAGGATTCCTCTACACTGCTTTAGTTCTTCTGACTATTTTTATACTCCCCCATAGTTTATGCTCCCCCTTACTATATACTCCCCCTTTGACATCAATGTCAAAGGGTGCCATAAACCATTAGGCATAGGTACTACTACAAAAGTAGAGTAGTCAACCATTCATCAGTCACTTAATGACTGATGTTCTTGCCATTTCTTCTAAACAGACTTAGGAGAGGGAATTACTCCCCACTTCTCCCTGAGATACTCAAAAGTATCCTTTGATAAGGGCTTTGTGAAAATATCTACCAACTATTCTTTGGTGCTCACATAGTCCAATTTCACTTCTTTGTATGTAACCTTTTCTCTCAGAAAATGGTACTTGATCTCTATGTGTTTTGTCTTTGCGTGCGTCATGGGGTTCTTAGACATGTTAATAGTGCTAGTATTATCATAGTGAATAACAATAGGATAATCAACCTGAATACAAAAGTCTTTAACCATCTACTTAATCCAAACCATGGTTGAACAATTCAGTGCTGCTGCAACATATTTGGCTTTTGCTATTGAATGAGAAATACAGTTATGCTTCTTGCTTATCCAGGAAACCAACTTGTCTCCAAGAAATACTGCTCCTCCTGAAGTGCTCTTCCTATCATCAATACAACCTGCCCAATCTGCATCTGTATACACATGAAGTTGTACATTCTCTGATTTAGGATACCATAAACCATAGTCTATATTTCCCTTTAGATATTTGAATATCCTCTTGATTTCCATTAGGTGATTCTGCTTGGGTTCAGCTACAAATCTTCCAACAATGCCAATTGCATTAGATATGTCAGGTCTAGATTGAGTTAGATAATTGAGTTTACCAATCATAGATTTGTACAATATCTTATCAACTACTGTGGAATCATCATCTTTTGAAAGCTTCCTTCCTGTTATCATGGGAGTGCATACTAGCTTATAGTCTTCCATCTGGAAGGTCTTTAATATTTTCTTCACATATTTTGACTGATTAATGAATATACCTTTATCTGTCTATTTTACATTCAATCCCAAAAAGTATTTTATAGGACCAATCATGCTCATTTCAAATTCATTCTGCATTTCTTTTGCAAATGTTGTACTGAGCTTGTCATTACCTCTGAAGATAATGTCATCAACAAATATGGAAACTAGTAGTAGTCCATCAGGTGTCTCTCTCATGAATAGGTTACAATCTGCTACTCCTTTCTTGAATCCAATCTTGGTAAGATAACCATCAAGTCTCTCATACCAAGCTCTTGGGGCCTGTTTAAGACCATTGAGTGCTTTCTTCAATCTGCATACCATTTCTGGTTTATCTGAAAGTTTAAATCCTTCAGGCTGTTCTATGTAGACTTCCTCCTTCAAGTCACCATTCAGAAAAGCTGACTTTACATCCATTTGATAAACTTTAAAGTCATTGAATGTTGCATAGGCAAATAAAAATTTAATGGCTTCCAGTCTACTCATAGGGGAAAATGTATCAGTGTAATCTATTCCTTCTCTCTGCGCATATCCTTTACATACCAATCTTGCTTTGTTTCTTACTACTATACCATCTTCATTCATCTTGTTTCTGAATACCCACTTTGTTCCAATCACATTTTTGTGACTGGGTCTAGGGACCAATTCCCATGTATCATTCTTAATTATCTGATCTAATTCTTCTTCCATTGCATTCTTCCAATCAGAATCATTGCAAACATCTTCAACACTTAAGGGTTCAATATGTGAAAGTAAACATACCTCTTCATCCATTGCTATACTTTTTTCTTTTGATCTGGTCAAAACACTACTACTCTAATCTCCAATGATATCATCTTTAGAGTGGTATCTGGATGTGAATTTAGGAACCTTAGGTGTGACTTGTTCTTCTGTAATTTGTGATTCTTCTCTGCTTGATTCAGGGTCATTGCATGAGACATCAATGCAATCAAACATTTCTTCAATAACAGTATCTTTGTTGCTAGGCCTGGGTTCATCTTCAATCATAGGTACATATTCATAGTATCTCTCTTGAACCATAAACTTCTCATCAATTTTTACATGAGTACTTTCAATTATCTTTTTCAATCTCAAATTGAAACATCTATATGCTTTGCTTTTTGTAGAGTAACCAAGGAAAATACCTCCATCACTTCTAACATCAAACTTACCAACACCATCATCTCTCTTGATGTAGCACTTGCTGCCAAAGATTCTGAAATAATTCACTGTAGGTACATACCAAACCAAAGTTCATAGGGTGTCTTATCTGCGCCTGGCCTCAATTGAGTTATGTTGATAGTATAGACTATTGTATTTACTGCATCTCTCCAATATGTGTGTACAACTTTTCCTTCAATCATCATAGTGCGTGTTGTATCAAGTATAATATTGTTCCTCCTTTCTGCTATCCCATTCTATTGAGGGGTTTGAGGTGCACTCAATTATCTTTTAATTCCATGTTCTTCATAGTAATCATAGAACTGGTCAGAGGTGAATTCTCCTCCTCTATCTGATCTCAGACATTTCAGTTTTAATCCAGATTCATTCTCAACCTTAGCTTTGAATATTTTGAACTTCTCAAAGGATTCATATTTCTCCTTTAAGAATGCAACCCACATCATCCTAGAAAAATCATCAACAAACAAAATAAAATACCTTTCTTCATAGTATGATCTTGTTTGGGTAGGGCCACATAGGTCTGTGTGCACTAGGTCCAATTTGTTTTCTGTTGATTTCTGCTTCTTTCTAAAGGAACTCCTTACATGCTTTCCCATAACACATTCCCTACATATTGTGTCAACTGGTCTTGCAATACTAGGAAGGTCTCTGACTTCCTTTACATTACTTATCTTTACTATGTTATCAAAATTGATATGACATAGTCTCTTGTGCCATAACCAACTGTCATCTACTTTTGCAACAAAACAACTTACATCTGAATTAAGCTGAAAAACATTACCTTTTGTTTTAGAGCCTGATACAATCATGTCTCCATCTTTGTTGTTAATGATGCACTTGCTATCTTTGAACTCCAAATGATAACCTTTGTCAAGTAGCTATCCAACACTTAGCAAGTTATGATATAATCCATCAACATATAGAACATCATCTGACTTGTTCTTTCCATCTGAAGTGATAGAACCTCTGCCTATGCTAGGTTTAGGAGTGTTATCTCCAAATCTAACCATACCACCTTTGTATTTTTCTAAATTAACAAATATATCTTTGTCACCTGTCATGTGATGAGAGCATCCATTGTCAATGATCCAATCAGTTCTGATGTCTTCTTTGGAAACTAGGGCTAACTCTTGTTCTTCCTTTTCATCTACAATGTCCATTTCCTCAAGCAACCTTTCCCTGTCTCTAAGGGAAATGAATCCAATTTCATCTTCTCCTGAATCTTCATTAGTTACACCTTCTTGAGCGTGATAACATTCCTTCTTGTATTTGGGTTTGTAATCAGATCTAAACTTCTTGACTCTTGTGGGACACTTGGATGCAAAGTGACCAATTTTGTTGCATGAAAAACATTTGAATGGTAGTTGTCCTTCATATTTTCCTTTTCCTTTCTTTTCTCTTTTAGAAATCATAGCAATGATCTCTTCTTGTTCTTCATACACTTCTTCTTTCTTATTATGACTAGATATGTGTAAGGATTTCTTACCATGGACTGAGGCTTTGAAAGTTGGTTCACTTTTAGGTTCAGTCTTCAATCTTGATATCTCAAATGCAGGGATTTTTCTAATCAAAGTCTCTCTCTTGAAGTCTTGTGATAATTGCATGGTTTCCTCTAGAATACTTATCTTATTTTCATAGTCTGATGTTAAATTAGTTAGCATCTTGTCCATTATGTCTTCTTCTGATATTTCTCCACCATTGTTTCTGATTCCAGAGACTGCTTCATTTATCCTTTGATTGTAGGCTCTAATGTTCTCTTCAGGTAACATCTCAAGATTGTTGTAATTCTTTTTCCATGTCTTCTTGCACGCATTCTTTTCTTGAATATCTCCTTCAAACATATCTTCTAAATACTTCCATATGGTGTAAGCTCTGTCAATTTTCTTGATCTCAAAAAATTCACTGTCGGATAAGGTGCTGATTAGGGCTTCTTTAGCAATTGTGTTATTGGTAAATGTTTCCTTTTGTCTATTAGTAGCATCATCCTTTGCAAGGTCTTTTAGAGATGAAATTACAACTTCTTGTGTAGCAATTTCAAAGATCTCAAAGCCAACACACTGTAGATGTGTTATCATTTTGTTTTTCCAATCCAGATAATTTTCTCCATCAAACTTAGGGCTCTCTTTTCTAAAGTAAGACATCTGATTTACCTTAAGCTGTTAGGCTTCTTCTCCAAGGCACTTGGCTCTGATACCAATTGTTAGAAAAGTCCCAAAGGATAACTGAGAGGGGGGGGTGAATCAGTTATCAGTAACTTTAAATAATTTTTACTTCCTTAACTTTAGAATACAACAAAGTAAATGCTTAATTAGATAACATAGTACACAACACACAATTTGATTACAGGGAAACTAAATGGTAAAAACCCCGGTGGGAATTAGCACCCACAATAAACTATACTTGTTTATAGTAATCCCTGTTAGAAGATATTTCAACCCTGTTAGGAGTTTTACTTTACAATTCAATAAGTATAGTGACCTGGTTAAGGGTCGGACCTTGTTACAAGTGTTTTACAAATAACCCTGTTAGGGGTGGTGGACTCACTGTCTAAAAGCTCACTGCTTAATGGTGAGGTCTACAACCTTCTGTATAACAGATATGCACTATATCTGATGTGGAACTGTAGAGTATACCTATTGTCTTGATCAGTTCCAGTGTATTACAATCTTTCACTTCTTCTTCACATAGACTCTTGATGAATGAACCACATCTAATATTCTACTCTGTACATCTTTTGTCTCTTTTTGTATCATTCACACTTAGCGTATCACAAATGAATTTCTATAAGTATCTTCCTCAAAGTATGAGATCATGGGACTTGTAAGACAACTCTTAATAAAATCCTTGTCAGCTCTACTAAGCACGCAAACATAATTACAACCGCGCAAGTATAAACTGAATGGACGCGACGCTTCACTAAGTCGGCCTCACCAAATTAACTCTAACTTTGCAATCTTCTTGAAACACATTTGGTGCCTTTAGATAACTATCATCAACTCATAACTAATCATGAATATACACACGCATATCTTGAAGATAGGTGCAACTCAAGAAACACGTTACATACATTGGCTCTGAACATATACTCTTCTAGAACTGTAACTGCCAATAACAGAATTACACAACTTTACTGAAACATCATATATGGATCTGCATGTATGAACATAACATAATAAACATGTCTAAAACATGTATCTAACCACACAATTCTTCATGTCATCATTATGATAAGTACCTACAGAATCACTACTGTGTATTATATGTTGTCATCAATGACAAACATACAATCAATCAACTGCTCAGAATCAAATATCCAACACTTTAGTCAAGCTGACTCCATATGACACATGAAAATTTCTATGTGGTGCCAAGTTAATTAAAATGAATATGTGTGTACACTGGTTGTTAACTTTCAACTGTTGATAACTCTATTTGACTTTTTTTCGATTATCATGGAGGTCGAGACCAGAATACTTCACCACCCCACAATGGATAGAAGACTGCTCGTTACTTCATTGCACCACCATGCTATACATAAAAAGAGGATAGGTGTTCGATCATATGGTTGCATAAACTATATATTGACTACAACCATTATATTTTGACCTCGACCTTTCTAGTCTTTAAAACTGCATCAAAGAGGAAATAGGAAGAAATAAATGGTATACAAGGGTAACCTATTAGAGATATAGATTAAAAATGATATAGTATTAATAAAAGCCATTAGAAATATAAGCAAGAAGCATAATGTATAAACAAATGGCTATAGAAGATAAATGAGCAAATGCAAAAAGATACTTCCATGATTAATTATAAATACAAACTATTCTAAAAATATGGGTTCCACCACAAGGAACACCAAATTTGTGTGGAAACCCCTATTAAGGTATAAACAATGAAGAAGATTAATTCTCAAATATATGAACACCTTTTAAGGTGAAACTGTTTAAGATAATTTTTACAAAGAATGACTCACTAAAGGGCTCACTACCCAAAGAAAGAAGGCTATCTATCAGAGGGCTCATTGCCTAGATGAAGATGGATAAAAGAGAATAGATCCACCACTGATGAGCTATTGAAAAAGAATTGAATGATCTATAGATACCTTCAGATCACTACTTCTAGTAGCTAACACATGAAATTCCACATTTCTCTATACCACACTTCACACTACTTCACACAAGAAGGAAGGTAATTACTCTTTCATATATCCCAGTCTCACACATACACACTTGAACATGTATACACATATGCCACACCTTTTCCTCAAATATTTATCATTTACTTATACCATCTTTTCATTTGGAAAGTCTCCCACTCTCATCTAAGCAAGTAACTAAACATAATTTGAATAACGCCAGAACTAAACATTCTCGTGGTGGAAAGGAATGAGAAGTGGACCACAAAACACCATGTATGAGACCAAAAATAATATCATACACATTACAATTGATCTTTCATTCACCATGACTATTAATTGAAGTGTAAAAACTCAAGGTTGACCAAACCTAGAGTAAGAACATCATCAAACTTTGAAACTATGTCTACAAAACTCAAAATCTTATGCCAACTAAAATCAATGAAGCTAATGACATTAAAAACTCACTTCAAAAGATACAACATCAAAAATCATCATGCAGAGAAATGTGGAGCATGCATTTCAAACAAAAATACTATCATCCATAGTCATATGAATATAAATATGAATACCAATTATTTTACGCTACGATATGAAGCAAAAACAACTTGAATTTAGTGTCTTCAAATGCTATCTAACAACATGGCAAAAACTCATCATTATATTTATAATATGAAGAATATATGGAGAAATATTCTCAACACCACTAGATAAAAAATAGTCACCAGTAATAGAAACAAGATGTTGACTTCAATGACAACCATACTGACTCATCAAACATCCAAACCTACTCAACCAACAACTCTTTCTACTCAATCTTGCAATAATATCCCCTTTTGTCATTGATGAAATCACATCAATGACAATTAAAAACATTTCTTCAAACCAAACGCTTTTTTCTACATGTCACTCACTCTCCAAATTTGACATCAATGGAAAATTCCAGAAATAAAAACCACTTACTTATTTTTTTAAGCTCCCCTTGAGATATACATATCAGCTCACAAGTGTACTTATCTCCCTTTAAGATGCATCCAACATTAGCCCATATCCAAGAATATGCTTGAAGTTCACTAGACTAATGCACTTCCATAAACATATAGCTTTGATAAGGAGGAGCAATCAGCCCCAATTTCTCTTGGAGATACTCAAAACTATCCTTAGAGGGTGCCTTGGTAAAAATATCAACAATTTTCTCTTTTGTAGGTACATACTCAGGACTTACCTTGCTCTCCAAAACCTTTTCCCTCAGAAAGTGATATTATATTGAAATATTTTTTATCCTTGAATGTAGTACTAGATTCTTTGAAATATTTATTGCACTGGTATTCTAATATTTAAGTGTGTATATTGCAGTACTGTATCGCCAATTTCCATTAGACTTCCAATATATTTTCTTCCTTTATAATTATTTTAGCAACTTCCCAAATTTTTCTGTTCATTCTTTCAACTACACCATTCCTCTATAGTGTTCTAGCAATAGACATATGTCTCCTAATCCCATGATTCTCACAAAAAGTGTTAAATTATTTATAATTAAATTCTCCCTCTCTATCATACCTTAAACATTTGATTCTCCTATCGATCTCATTTTCAACCATAGCCTTGAATATCTTGTACTTATCCAAAGCTTCTAATTTTTATTTTAAGAAAGTAACCCATGCTATTCTAGAGTAATAATCAATTAAGAGCATAAAGTACCTATTACCTTTTTAACTTCTTATTTTGGTTGGACCAAAAAGATCAATGTGTACCAATTCAAATAGTCTAGAAGAAAATTCTTCCTTAACCTTGAAAGTCCTTGTCTGTTTCCCAACTTGATATTCTTTGCACATTAGGCCTTGTAAGATTTGGAAAATCTCTCACAACTTGTATTGATCTTTATCAAATCGTTAAATTTGTGTGACAAATCCTATGGCTCCATAGCCAACTCTCATTGATCTAGGACATCAAAAAATATCTAGTAATGGTATTCAAGTGATAAACATTTTCATTTGTCCTTTTTCTAACAAAAATCATAGTTCTAGATATGTTTTTCATCTCACAAGCATCATCCTAAAAAATAAGATTATATTCATTTCCACATAGCTATACAATACTCAAAATATTATGATTCAAGTCTTTAACAAAGTAAACATTGTCACTATTATGTTATCCACTAAAGCTGATAGAACCTATTCCAACTATCTTAGTAGTTTGATAATATCCAAATCTAAGAACACCTCCATCATATCTTTAAATCTTTACAAACTTACTCTTTTCACCACTCATGTGATTAAAACATCTACTACACATAATCCATTCATCTTCATCTCTTCTTATATGAAAATTAGAAGCTACAATATCTACAATCTTAATATAAGCTCATAGATATTTCCTCTCAATAATTTTGCCAAAGTTAGAAGAACAACATTCTTTTTGAACAACCAAGAACAAGCATTCATCATCTTCTTCATAATTGGATTCATGAACAGAAATACTAGCATCTTCTCTCACATAATAAGCTTTCGTACTAAAATTTTCATTGCTCTCATTATTTTGTGTTGCAATTTAGTTAGGACATCTAGAAGTATAATGAGCTATCTTTCCAGAATAGAAACATTTAAAGTGTAACTTACTGTTGTATTTTTTGGTTCCTTTCTTAATTATTCTTACAAATTTTACCTCAATCTCATAAAATTATTTCTCATCAAAATCTTCTTCTTTTGTTCATATAGCATCGTTAAATACAGTTTCTGTTATTGTACCAGTGGTACCAAATTGTCTCATTTCAAAATAAAGTAAAGAACCATACATCTATTCTCTAGTATACTAATTTAAATAATGAGCTTCCTCTATAGAAGAGACTTTAGAACTATAGGGTTTAGTAAGGGTTCTAAGTACCTTTTGCACAACATCATTTTCTTCCATCTTTCCGCCAAGTCCTCTAATCTCATTTACAATATTATCTATCATCTGCAAGTGTCTTTCTATATTCTCATCTTCTTCCAATCACAAGCTTTCATACTTAGCCTTAACATTTTGCAACTTAGCTTGTTTGACTATACTATTTCCTTCATAATTACTTAACTTTTCCCAAACATCATGAGTAGTTTCTAAAGATATAACTTTTTTTAATTCAAATTTAGATAGAGAAATGAAAATAGCATACCTTTCCCTTTCATTTTCTTCATGCTTCAATCTCATCTATAGTGTTTACTCAATTTGTTGGTTTCACATATTGATTTTCCACAGTCTTCCATGTTTTGTAATTGAGAGAGACCAAGTATCCTCACATATTCACCTTCCAATAAGCTTATTTAGATCCATCAAATGTAGGAAGTGTTAGTTTGTGTGCCATCAAGACCTCCTTAAGTGATTAAGCTCTTCCCTAAGGAACCCAATATTTGATACTAATTGTTGAACGTGCAAGAAAACAAAGAGGGTGGGGGTGGGGGGGTTGAACTAGTTGTCAATAAAACTTATAAAATTTATTACTTTAATTATTTCCACCAAACTTACTCTAATCCATAATCCTAGAAAGATATAAATATGAAAGAGCACATAAACCATCATACACAAGAAACACTAGATTTATGTGGAAAAACATGTTAAGGAAAAAACCACAGAGAAGATTAATTCTCAAATGTATGAACACCTATTAAGGTGACACTAATTAAGGTGATTTTTACAAAGAAAGACTCACTACTAAAGGGATATTTTCCGAAAGAAAGAAGGCTCACTGCCTATATGAATACACATAAAAGAGAATAGATCCACCATTGATGCACAACTTCAACACAACTGAATGATCTACAGATACCTTTGGCTCGCTACTTCTCGTAGCTAACACATGAAATTCCACCCCACTCTATACCACACTTTGTAGTACTTCATACATGAAGGAAGACATATCCTCTTTTATACATCCCTATTGCACATGCAGACACTTTCACAAGTATACACATATGCCACACATTTTACTCAAAAATTCATCCTTATATCGTCCTTTCATTTGCGAAGTCTCCCACTATCATCTAGTCAAGTAATCAAACATAATTTCAATTAGGTCGACACTAAACATTCTTGCATTGGAAAGGAATGAGAAGTGGACCACAACAAACCTTGTCTGGGACCAAAAACAACATCATATACATTACATTCCCTCCTACATTCATCGAGACCATTAATTTAAGTGTAAACACCTAAGGTTCACCAAACCTAGAGTAAAAACCCCATCAAACTTTGAAACCATGTCTCTAAAAATTAAAATATCATGCCAAATAAAATGAATGAATCTAAGGACATTAAAAACTCATTTCCAAAGAAAAAACATCCAAAACTATCACGTGGAGAAATACAGAGCATGCATTTCATACACAAAAGAACATTATTAGCCACAATCATACTCATACATGAATACCAATTCTACTACATTGTGGTTCAAAGCAAAAAAAAATGAATCCATTTTCTTCAAATAATTTTCAACAACATTTCAAAACCTCATTAGTATATTTTTAACATGAAGAATATGTGGATCAAGATTCTCAACACCACTACACAGTAAACAATCACCAACAATAACAACATGTTGACATAAATGACAACCATATTGACTCATCAAACATCTAAACATGATATGGTGTGGCTCTAAATTTGATATGTCTTAGGATTGGAAGTGTATCCTCTATGTTTATGTTTTACCTCATATTTATGATTGTACATGGATCTTGTCTATTAATTGGTACAATTGCATGGAAATTGATTAAATCTTGTAATCACAAATCTAATCCTATCAGTTATGTGCTTAATGCTTTCTATTTCATATTATTAATTATTATTTATTTTGTGCCAAAGATTCTCAACACAATTCTTTTTAAATGTTCATCATATCAATAGATTATACCTTATCATAAGTCATGAAGTACAACAAAGGATCAATATATAGAAAACATTCATTTTGATGTCCTGAATGATGATGTTAAAGTAAAATGTTCTTTTGCATCCACCAAATTCAAGTATTACACTAATAGAATATCCTTGAATGATCAAATAATTTAGGGTAAGAGGTTAGGAAAGGATGTTCAAATGAGAATAATTAAATGTCTTTGATAACAATTTCACCTTAACATGTGTTTAGTCGACTCTTAAGAACTAGTGACTTGGGAAGGAGTTGGCCAAATTTGTATTTAATTTTTTAGGAATTTTTAGTCAAATCTATGGATTTAGAGTAGAGACATGAATGTCAAGGCATAAGGTTTCCATAAATATGATTAATATTTATGTATCTCTTAGTGGCCAAAAATACCTATGTAGATGCATAAGGCACTAAGATAGGGAGCATAAGTACACAATGGTTGAGTTAAGCCAATGGATTCCTATTGGGAATTTTAATCTACAAATGTCATCTAAAATTAATGGTTAAAAAATAAGCACCCTAAATATGATAATATGTGGGGAAAAGAATGAGGATCATAATCATCATAGTAAGCATTAAAATTCACAATGAAATTGTGAGAGGTAACCAGGCATCTTGAGAAAGAAACCAAATTGGTAAGATAAAACTCATAATCTTGAAAGATAAATAAGCATAAAAATGTATGACGCAGAGTAGAAAATATTAGGTAAACAAAAAATAAGAATGAAGGTGAACATGCACAATAGGAAACATGCCAAAGAAAAGTGGAAGAAAATGTGCCCAAAGAGGAAGAAGGAAATATGCCAAAGTGAAAGAATGTAACAAAACATAAAATTAAAAATGGGAAGCTAAGACATCAAATAAGGAAAAAATTTAAAATAAAATAAAATATGAAAGATATAAAAAGAAATAGAAAAAAAAAAAGAATACAATAGATAGGTATATATGCTAAGGTGATACTATGTATCATTGCACAAAGTTTATAGGCTCTTCCAAAGGTTAATTTAACAAATCACTATTTTACCAAGATAAATCATCAAAGTTTTCTTTATTAACTAATTCTTGTTTTCTTTCTTTTATTACTACATTTGACTCTTCTCTTTTCTTTGCACTAGGGAAAAACACACAACACACTAATGTCATATTAAGAATTTATTTTCTTAGTCACTTGTTATTTTTAAAATTGTGGTTGTGATGTAATAATAGACATTTTATGTACCATAACTTCTTGTTGATTTCCAAATAGTCTTATATACATGAAAGCCTTCTATTTATGATACTCTTACTTTTATTTTCTTCTAGTTTTAGAGTTTTTTGGTCCTATTTTTATATATATTTTCAAATAATTATTCACCTCAACTCTTTTAATTTTGTGGATAAGCTAGTCATTTCAATCACATTTGGATTATTTTTATTTCATCCAAATCTATCATGTAAAATCATGTAAACTCTTATTAAGTACACCATCTAGTGTCTTCACAAATGTGTATAATGCATAGTAGCTTACAATGAGCCTATTTAATTTCGTCCACTTTTCCTCCATGTACAAAGTTGGCACATTGATTTAGAATTGAAGGTATTAGTTTGAATTTTTCAACTCAAGGTCACATAAATTAAAAACCAAATCTAGTGGATATGGTAGAACATAAATAAAATATAGTTGTTTGGGTCTCAACCATAAATTTATGAATCTTAATGTTTTAATTAACACTTGATTAGTTGTCATCAATGGATTTGAGAATGTACATATTATCAAAGTATAGTATGCCAACAAAATTACTTTTTTTTTAGTGTATACATTATATTAACATTGTTGGACTTATAACAAATTCAATATATTAAACAGATCTTAGTGTAACTAGTATGTATAGTGAGCCATAACAATTCTTTTGAGGGAAATCTAGTTTAAAAACTCAACCAAGGAAGATGTAGGATTAGTTTAAACAACTTCTAGAAAGGTATGGTTATGTGATTTAGCCTTATATTCAACATTACTCTTATGTTATAATGTACCTCAACATTATTTTAAAGATGTGGAAATTGTTTTTTTTAGACTTTTCATTAACTATTTTGAAGTGCCATGGGGAATTATCATTTCTAACTTCAAATTTGATTAGGTTAATATAAATTATTCTTTGTACATTATTTTCAATAGTCATTAATGATAAAATTTAATGTCCCTTACTTTATGGAGTTGCAATATGCTTTGCATTATATCACATAAAGTGGTTTGTTGCGATCTAATTGATGAACTAGAGGAGTGTAATCACATTAGCACTCAACAATATTTGAAGAACAACATCCATGGATTCTCGAAGGTTAGTGAATTTTCCAAGTCCATTTGGTCTAAATGAATCATAGGTAGAAGTAGTAGAAACTTGGTTAACATTTTCTTTAATATCATTACCTTTTTTTAAAATGGGATAGATTTTGAAACTTGGAAGAGTGAGACAATTGTGTTAATTGCCACCCATTTAGTAATCTATCATATGGTGAAAGTTTTCCATCCATTTTTTTTTATGTGTGGACATATCTCTAAAGGAGGGGAACTAGTCAAATACAAGCTATTTTTTGAATTAAAAGTAGTTTCTCCAGAAACATGATTTGTAACTAATCTTTATATTTGTGAATTAATTTACCATGAAGACCACAAGCATATGACATAGTCATTTATGAGTAAATTGCTTAATTGAGTGCATTTTGTGGCTATATTCAAATCCATGCTAATAAGAAAATATTCCAAGAAGGCTATAACTTGATTATCAATGCATATTAGGAACTAGGAGGCAAATATGAACATCATTGGATGGTATGATCTTTCCAGGTTTGTTTAAATAGCTTTCCAAGGACCTTATCATCATACACAAAGTCAATGAAATTAATTATAAAAGATTGTATGTGAATAGTTGGGTCTCCTTTCTCATTATACAATTTAAGTATGGGAGCCATAAATCCCATAGGTAATATATATGTAACAACCTCAAAATAAAGATGTGTGATGTAGAGGGTTGTACACAATAAAACCTACCTTTTTTTTGTCATTGGTTTACTTCTTAAGATTAGACATCTATTACAAAGTTGCATCCAATTTAGTACTGAAATCTAGAATTGTTTTGGTGGTTCATGGGAAATGGAGTAGCAATAAATGTAAGAGCCCCCTCCTTTACATGTATAACAAATGATTTTCATGGAAAACTTGTATACATTTTCCAACAATTTTTCCTTGCTAGAAAATTATAGATAGAACTATAAAAGTAAAATAATTTATTTGAAAAATTCTTGATTGAATTTGAAGAAATAAAATAATTTATTGGGTGAATTATTGAATGGCTTAAAAATATTACATAATGTGGATGAAAAAAATATTCCAACTCCATGGGATAAACACTATTGACTCATTATCAACTTGAATTGGAAATAAATATATATCATCTAATTACGACTAATTGACAATTGATGTCCTATTCTAAGAGTTAATATGCACCCATCAACTCTTAGGGAAATAAGTGCCAAAATTAACTATCAAATTCTAGTTGGAAAATGTTCATTGGAGTATCATAATAGTATAATAGGCAGCGACACTACATGTCCTTTCCTTATACATTATTAATTCACAAAAAAATTAAATGATTGTGAATTTGAAAAGATAATTTATTGACGAAGATCATAATTTAATGGATTGTGTTAATGTACTTTTATGTTTTTTTGTGGATAAATCATATAAAAATTAAAATATCACACTTAACCTCTTATGGGGCAATGTGGCTATGGTTGATGTTGCTTGTTACATGGAAACTAGAATGCACCCATTCATAATGTTCTTGTTTTTAAGTCTATTATATTTACACTCTACAATGATGCATCCTGGTTGCACCATAGATTCTTATGTGAGAATAAGTTGAAGTCATGTAATATGTAGAAAACAACTTTACACGTTGATTTCATCACAAATTAAGCCATCCATTCATGTTTTTGACACGGAGAGTAGGGTATGTTTATTGCAAATAGTTTACCTCATTAATTTCATGATATGGAGGTGGCCAAAATTCTAGAGGAGAGCATAAGGAGAACTTAGGGATAATGAAGGTGGAGTTAGTGAGATTGTTTGTAGACATTCCATATAAAATAAATAAATTGAGGCTCTTTATCAAGAAGTAGGTGTTGTAAGGGAATTTTTCTATTGTATTGATAAATTTTTGGTAGGTTCATGAATCACCCACTACGACAACTATGTAGAAGTTGAGTGATTTTACCATTCTTATTTTTTGTGGTAATTCCACCCCCGTGTTATCATTGGTGAGAGATGAATTTTGACCTTCATTTTATATAGATTTAAGATGGAGTTCAAAACATTGTTTAATTGGGAGGTGCTCTCAAAGCCTTGGCATTAGTGGAAAACTACATAATAGAGTGTAAGTATGCAAGTATCAGTAATAGGTAGAGAGAGATGGGATTGGAATGGAGGTGGATCAAATTTGTGTTATTTTTAAATAGTTGTATATAAATATTCAGTGGTTGGTACTCTTTTTGTGTATATATTAAGCATGTCCATTAATGGTAGTATTGTATGAACTTAATATTCACCCAAAAAATTACTTAATATTAGGGAGTAAAATTTATATCACTTTTATTTGTTTTTTACATAAGAAATAAATAAATTAATACATTATAATTACATTAAATAGATTAATTACATAATTAATTTTTAAAATGTGCAAATAATGTAAATTTTGACAAAAAAAATGGAAAAAAGATCTAGGAAATGTATGCATCCTAAAATGGTCGCTTGGACTATGGGCCCCCATTTATCAATTTATCAAATTCCCGAATCAATGATTTGCAGCATTTTCAATTCAAATCAATTTCCTTGATCAAATCATAATTAAATCAATTATTTCAATATTTTCTAAGGTTTGATCATTTCATCAAATTATCTTATTTAATTAAAAGAAAACAATTCCTTTTTATTAAATAAAATAATCTTATTTAATTAAAATTCCTTTTTAATTAAATAATCTTATCTTATTTAATTAAAATTTCTCTTAATTAAATAATATTATCTCATTTAATTAAAATATCCCTTTTAATTAAATTAAATAATCTTATTTAATTAAAAGAAATCCCTCTTTTAATTAATAAAACCCCCACTTAAATCCCTCTTTGTTGAAAAAGGAAATAAATTAAATAAAAATAAATAAAGCTCATTTTTTTACACATCTTCCTAAGTGGTGGGCTTTTTGCCTCTTAATCATAGCCTTCAATTTTGCCTTTTGAAGATATGAGCACATGGATCAACCAAGATTTAATGTCCATCATTGCTTTTTTTTTTTTGCCTCTTAATCTCTACTGTCCATTGCTCTTTATAAGGAAACCTCTCCTTCTCATTTGATAATGAAGAGTTTAGGCTATTGTTATGCTGCAGGTTTGGAGAGCAATTTTGGAGGAGATTTTGAGCACTTGAGCTTGGATATTGCAACTTCTCTCTTCTTGTCTTCTTCTTTCATGCCCCATGGCAATCCATTTAGA
>MU224538.1:3620934-3634032 GCA_018584345.1 Thuja plicata | reverse complement strand
TATTGTTATGCTGCAGGTTTGGAGAGCAATTTTGGAGGAGATTTTGAGCACTTGAGCTTGGATATTGCAACTTCTCTCTTCTTGTCTTCTTCTTTCATGCCCCATGGCAATCCATTTAGATTAATTTCTCACTTGCATGTTAGATTAGATTCATGTTTCCTTTCATAGATTAATCTTGCATTTGTATTTCCTTTCATAGAATAATCATGCATTGTTATCATATAGATTAATTTCCTTTCTCTCATTGTTATCATATAGAATAGTTTTCATTTGCATGCATACTTGATGATCATGGAGACTAGCATTCTTTCTTTTCCTCTTTGAATCTCTCATTTTATGGTGTACTTGCATGGGAACAAACTAAGTCAATCTGAGGGCCTCCATTAAAAACTCTTGCACTCCATGAATAGAGAGCTATGAGTCGCCATTCGAGATCTCATTCTTGAGAAATCTTGGATACAATGATCCATAGAAGTGCGACACATTTTGAGCACACATTTTTTGCGCCCACCGTGGGGCAGATCTGGCCTCATTTTTATTTTCTTGCAAATCTATTTTTTCATCCGTACGGCTCTGTGACGAAATTTCACGTGACATTTTTCTGAAAATGGCATGAATCTTTGCTTGTCTGTGCAAAAATTTGAGCAATACGCGGAGTTTCATCGTGCGGCCTATGGAAAATTTTTGCACAAACTTGTATATCAGACATGGATCTTTTTTTCACTGTTGTTACTTTTCTATCTCATTTTTCTGATTATTCAAGTGAAGTTTTGCTTTTCTATGCAAATCTTCATGCGACACTATGTATTTCTTTGTGCGGCCCATGCTGAATATTCACGCGAGATCTGACATCAGAGATCTATTTTTCATTGCTATTTTTATATATCTCTGATTTCTAACCACTAATGTTTGTTGTTTCTGGTGGTTTCTGATTTGTTGTTGTTGTCGCTGGATACTTTGGACTTGCGTGGATAAATGAAAAAATGCTCGTGTTGCTTTGGACTTGAGGTATTTTATTGCATCTCTATAACATTTGGATTTTGGAGATAAAAATGAACCTCTCGTGTGTTTAGCTTGAGTGTTACTTGCTTTCATAGATCACATTTCCAATTGTTTCTCTAAAGGAATGAACCTAGATTTGCTTTCTTGCATATATGTTTCACATAGTAATTAGGCCCTATGAGCACTATTTGTGGCGATCTTGAGAGAGTGGGATTCATTCGCTTGTCTTACACTCGAAGCTCTTCTTAACGATAGATCCCCTTGTAGGTAGGGAAGGATTTGTTATTATCTCACTTGGTTTGGTCTTCAACTTTTGACGGTACTTTCTCTCTTGAGATTGGTGGTCATTATTGTTGATATACGAACCTTGGGTGAGGTGATTTCAAATTAGTGGGTCAATTAATCTTGTTTTCTATGTTTGGTTGAGGTGAAGAGACCAGAGGATTATACTCTTTTCCATTTTGGGAGAATCATAAACTTGGAACCCTTGAATCTAAAATAAGTCCCCATGTGGCTCATATTGTGAGTCTTCCTTGTTAGAGAGGGTTAACCATAGTGGACACTCCTTTTATTGGGTAAACCACGTGGATGGAACCTCAAGCGGTAATAGCCATTTCTACCATGGTAGCAACAACCGCTATATAAATGTCCTTATGGAAAAAATCTCCAGAGGTGTGGTCTCTTGTTGGGTTGTCAGATCTCCTCAATAGCTCCTGATTGATTAAATTCTCAGACTGTGATAAAACCTCGGTGCGTCGGGATTGGATTTCGCCCACTTGAGATTGCAAAAGTTGCAGAGTTAACCATTACTACGAACCATAGTGCAACCAAATTTTTCTTTTCTAGGACTATGTGCATGATTGCAAAACATTTTGAGAACATACACAAGTAGAATCTTTAGGGAGTAGAATACTACGACACTATTCTTGTTCATGTGCAAGGTTGCTTTGTCCCTTGCTCATTGTTTGAAGACATTTGCTTGCTTTGACTCCCTGATTGTTGTCTTGTGTGCCTGATTCATGATAAAATCTATTAATGCATCTAGTTGGTCAAGTAAAATGAACAAAAACTGAGTTATGTTTCCTTCCCTCGCACGAGAAAACTGTTTCTTCGCGCGGCTACCTGCATTTTTCACACGATACAATGAGAATCATCGCGCAACATTATGCTAGTATACTATCTTTTTGGGTTATTCTATCACACCAATCTGGTTTCCTTCACACTAGACTGCATATTGTCGCATGATCCTGTGTTAATCATCGCGCGAGAAGTCATTCCTTCATGCAAAAACTGTATTCTGTTACCATACCAGTGAGCTATTTTCCGTCATCTGCCAACTTGCTTGATTGTTGTCCTATCATTTTGGGTCTTTCTTGGTTCATTCGAGTCAGATTAAGTCACTTACCCTACTGTTAGAAGCTTGTTTACACTTTGGATTCTTTTGTTTTGACCTCTTGAACTAGCAATCTTTGATTTCACAAGTGACCTTGCTTGGAGTTGGTAAGCTAGAAACTGTCCTTGTTGAGAAGATAAACCTTTAGATTCTTTGATAACACACTTAGAGAGTTGTGATAATCTCTTGTCCATTCACTTTCATACAAATTCAATTTCAATCAATATAACTTGGGTAAATCACCCTCCTGATCCATATGTGTTAGGGTATTCACCCATTTATTGGGCACCTCTGTGGCAGTGTTGATCTATACCTCTTGCAAATTCTATCGTATCACCTCTTTTTGGACAAGTTAATGCCTTTACTATCCTAGTTTGGTACCAACGTTTCTTAGGGTCATCCTATCAGCTAGTACTTTTTCTTTCATGCCAGTTACAATAAGATATCAAGTAAATCAAGGAAAGAAACCTCAATTGGTCTTCAACCAATTACCCCTAGTTCAAACTCACCAAAAATGTAAGGGAAAAGAACCCATATTTGATCAATCACCTAGGAACAACTCGGAAGTGTGGTTTGATTCCAAGAGTCAACCTAGTGAGTTGGTTACCCCCTTATCATCTTCTCACTCAGATATGGATATGAGTTATACAATGACTCAGAGGGAGAGGGAAGACATGGATAAATGCCTTGATGACATATTTGCGAAGCATAGAGATGCTATTTCATTTGGTGGTTCTTCTTGTGATAGTCAACCAAATTCACCCCTTATCTCAACTAGATATCTGGATGCACACCAAAGATCTGAGAGAGGTAAGAGGCAAGCTTATCAGGATGAGTTATCACAACATGAGAACCAAGGACATGAACTTTATGAAACTCATTTCAATGCAACCTATACCAACAACTTGTTTAGAAATTCAAGACCAAGTTCACCGCTCAAAACATCTTCAAGATACATGAGTGAAAAACTTAAGAGGATTGAGTGTGAAAAGAAAACCTTCCTAGATGAACAAGATGAAAAGGAAGAGAAATTTAGACTTCTATAATTGGAAAGACAAACTTTGGTGGAAATGGAAAAGAAAGCCTTCCAAGAGTAGCAAGATAGGTTCTTGGCTCAACAACTAACGATCAATTTAACAACATGCATGTTAGTGGTCAAAACAACTCTCCTCCATCCACTCCTCCTAAGACTCCACAAAGTGGAAGACATTCAAGAACACCATCATGATCTCCTAGCCCTAGAGGAAAAAGGGCTTCAAGACATGGTCATTATAGGAGACGAACACCTCCTAGGAACTCAAGACAACCTTCACAACGTGCTCATCATGGTTCACAATATGGGGGTAGTCTCACCTCCCAAGATTTCATTAAAATGTAACAAGAGCCACTTTTCCAACAGCATGTGGAGAAATATTTAGAGCAAAAAAAAGACAAGTTCCTAGAGAGTTTAATCAACAAGGGTGCTAGATTCCCTTACAACTTTGATGTGGATAAGAATATTAAGAAGCAAGGTCCATCTCAAGAAGAGGAGATCAAACAACCTAAGAGCATGATGGAAAAGGTGTTAGCACCCAAGAATTCTTTCTCATTGGATTCAATTTGTCCTAATCCTTTTGATAAAATTGTTAACATGAAAGATTTACCTAGAAAGATTGATAACCCTCAATATGACAAATATGATGGGAATGGAGATCCACATGATCATGTGCACCAGTTTTATACCACAAGTTTTGAGTTCCATCAAGATGACTCGTATCTTATGAGATTGTTCCCAAGGAGTCTTAAGGGTCAAGCAATGGAATGGTTCACCAACATAACTCCTCCCGTTAAGACTTTCAAAGAGCTTGTCCACAGATTTGTTCAACACTTTGAATACAACCTTTCAAGATCTATCACCATGTTGGACTTATGCAATTTAAATCAAAACCAAGGGGAATCCTTTGTCACTTTCTTGCAAAGGTGGAGGCGACAATTCTCTCGCTACCCTAGGACCATTCCTGAAAATGAAAAGATTGACATCCTTGTTAGCAACTTGGTTCCCAAAATGTGGTATAAAGTTAGGAAGATGGTTTTTGATTCCTTTAACACCATGGTTGAAACCGCATGTAGGATTGAGGATGTTTTGAAAGAACAAGGAATTTTGACCAAACATGGAAAAAACAACAACAATGGTCAAAATAGAAACAACTCTAACAAGGATAAAGGGAAGAATTCACACTGGAATAGGAACAAACAAGTGGTCAATGATGGAGTTGTGGACTCCTCTCAACCAAAAGATCAAACCGTGCTCCACTTGTCTAGTGTTGTTCAAGCCATGAAGCTAAATACATCTAATCAACAAGAGAGCAAGCCAAGATACCAAGATAGGCCTAAGAAAGAAAGATGTCAATTTGCAAAACTTGGTGATTCATATGAGGATGTCTTGAAAACACTTATTTCCAACAACCTTGCACATCCTCAAGGTCCTGTGAAGAATTATATACCAGATGTTAAGCCACATTGGTGGGATGAGAAGGCCTTTTGCAAGTTTCATAATGGTATTGGACATGACATTGAAAATTGCTACAAACTCAAGCATCTTATTCAAGATCTCACTGAGAGTGGACAACTTAAGATAGATGGATTGAACACTAACGCCGATCATAAGGAATTCAAGGAATCATTGCCCAAGTATGAGAAGGGGGAAACCTCAAAAGTTAAGAATGGCAAGGCTGAGATCAATTACACTTACACAGATGCGGAGAATACTATCAACATGATTGAATTTGTAGAAGAGAATGTCAATATGATGAGGGGTAAATATCCCTATGGTTATGATCTAGATTTGGACTCTCCTCCTCTCTTTGATGAAGAACCCATCGTGGTGCTAAGGCGTCCCAACCCTAGAGTGTCATCGCAAACTCTTAATGCTGTCATACAAAGTCAAGTCCTGTTATCATTAGAGGACCCAATTCAAGTCAATCAAGTAAACCTAAGCAAGTGGCATCCAAGAATGTCACCTAGAAACCAACTATCAATCCTAAGTTGAGTTATAGTCTTTTTAATTAGTTGCAAAGAACCCCAGCTCAGATTTCAATCTTTGAGCTCTTAGAGTTATCCTCGAGACATAAGCAAGTCCTTGAGGATGCTTTGCGCATGGAAAATTTCCCCAACAACTTAGATGTTGATCAATTCTAGAACATGGTTAATCACATTGCTAGCCCTCATTACCTTACCTTTTTTGAGGATGATGATAAAGCCTTGAGCCACCCACACAATCTTGCTCTCCGTATTGAGGTCATGATCCATAGAATCCATGTTAGGCGCGTGTTGATAGATGAGGGTTCTAGGCTTAATATTTTCTCATTTAATCTTTTGAAAGAGTTGGGTTATTTTTAAAAATTCATAGATACCAGGAAATGGATCACCATCAAAGCCTATCATGAGGCAAAAAGAAGTTCCAAGGGGTTGGTCATCCTTCCTGTTAGCATTGGCCCTATTGAAAAAGATATTTTATTTCAAATAGTTGATGTTGGACCCCTTGCATTAATATCTTACTTGGTAGACCATGGATTCATGATATGCAAGCAGTGTCATCTACCTATCATCAGTGTGTTAAGTTCCCTAACAATGGAATTGAGATTTGTATACCTAGGGATAACACTTTATCTATTAATTCAATTTTAGTAGGAACTCATGTTCCCCTCAATAGAGAAGCAAAAGATTTTGATGCAACCTTAGCTGAACGTAAAGACAAGATTAAGTCAATAGACCTTGGCATGGGGGGTATCAGCTCAACTCCCTAAAAACACTACCAGTTTCACCTAGGTCTTATGGAAAGCCTTCACAAGAAAATAAACCTTCCTCTTTAGCTATGACTTTATTTGACACATTTTTAGAATCATCAGTGCCTATCCAAGATAAGAAAAAAGAGACGTTTGTTAGAGACTGGATCTATAGAGAAGAGAAATATATTCACAGTGAGAAATTCTCTCCCTCTCCTAAGGCTTATGGAAGAGGGTATACTTTTTTTAGACAGATGGGATATCCCAGACATGGCTATCTTAATCACAGATTGGATGCTAGAGCCAAACCTCTTGATCATGCTCTTTTTGGACACAAGTCTAAGAAGTCGGTTGGCCTAGGCTTTGCGAATCACAACAAGCACACTACTCCTAACCTTGATAAGTCTGATAATGAGGATGAACCAGAATACATACCTAATTTGACAAATCAGAAAGACATGTGTAAAGATTGGGTCCCTTCCACTAATCTCCTTTGGGGAGATTCAGATGTTCTGGTCACCCATGCATCAATTGCAACTTTAGAACATAAATCAGATGTAGAAAATCCTTTCAGAGAATGTCAGGGAAAGAATCTTGTTCATTTAATGGATAGAGAAGGTGCTACCCTTGATAACACTAGACCTTCCACATCACAATGTCCCAAACCTTCATGGTGTAAACATCATAGTCGCATTTACGACACAAGTTCATATGTGTATGAATGGGACCCCTTCTTAGATTCTTCCATAGTTGATAGAGATATTGATGTTATTCACACTTATATTTCTCAACCCGAGGTAGCCAACACGTCACATGTAGGATTAGAAGATTTTAACCCACGTGTTTTGTTAGTGGATTATTCTTACCTTGTTAGGAGGAATCTTGATTTGGGTAGCTTAGAAGGATACTTGATGGACTCTTACTCTTCAGTCACTAGCGATAATATCATTCACATTTATAACTTTGAACCAGTCATTGACTTACCTCTTTTTCATCTTGGCCTCATTGATTGGTCCCAACGCTATCATGAACCTGAGCTCTTAACATTCCAAAATGATTATGAGATAGCCTATTACTTAAATGCCATTGAACCCGTAGTCTCTTCCACCAGTGAACCAACTACCAGCATGATAGAGCCAGACATCAAGTACCTTAGTCACAAGATAAAAAGAAATGAAAATCAAAAGAATAGGAGTTCTGATGGTGAAAAACACTCTATGGCAGTGTCAGAACAAAAAAAAGGTAAAAAGAAATGATGTATCTAAGGTTGAAAACCTATCTGAGGTGCCTAAGGATGAGGTACTCAATCGTCTCCCTAGCTACTTTCAAGATTGATCTTCAGTGATTATTGAACCAACACAAGCAGTCAATTTGGGTACAGATGAGGCTCCATAGATAGTACACTTGGCTGAGTCCTTATTACCTCAAGAAAAAGAAGTTTACACTAAGTTTTTACAGAAAAAGAAGATCAACTTTGCGTGGATTTATTCAGATATGCTAGGGTTGGACATTAATCTTATCATGCATCACTTTTCCATAGCTCCGGGTGTCAAACCAGTTAAACAAAAATTGAGAAAGATGCATCCTCACATAGCTCTTTTAGTCAAAGTAGAATTGGAGAAACTCCTTGGTGCAAGATTCATAAGGGCTATTGTCTATGCTGAATGGATATCAAACATTGTACTAGTTTCCAAACATGACAAATTCAGTTGAGTTTGCATAGATTTCAGAGATGTCAATAGAGCATGCCCAAAGGATGACTTTCCACTTCCCAATATAGACACGATAGTGGATATGACTATGAGTTATGCGATTTATTCCTTAATGGATGGATTTTTTAGGTACAATCAGATTAAGAGCTCCTGAAGATCAAGAAAAGACTGCATTCACTTGTGCATGGGGTACCTATTGTTGGAACGCGATGCCTTTTGGATTGAAAAATGTAGGAGCCACCTATCAACGAGCTATGACAACCATTTTTCAGGACATGATGCATAAAAACATGGAAGATTATGTGGATGACACCTTGGCCAAGTCTAAACAAAGAGACACACACTTAGACGATTTAGAAGTCATTCTAGATCGCATGGAACAGTTTCAACTATGGTTAAATCCTAAAAATTGTGCATTTGGAGTCACCTCTGGAAAACTACTCGGATTCATCATTTCAGCAAGAGGAATAGAGTTAGACCCTAAAAAAGTCCAAGCAATCATAGATATGCCACCTCCTAGAAACATTAGTCAAAAGAGGATTCTTCAAGGACGTCTTCAATCTATAAGGAGATTTATTTCACAATTGGTAGATAGAGTTCAACCCTTCAACAAGAACTTACACAAAGGAGTCAAATGTGTTTGGAATGAGGATTGTCAAAAGAGAATAGATCAAATCGAGAAGTACTTGGCCAATCCTCCCATTTTAATGCCTCCTATCCCAGGGAAACCACTTATTCTATACATTTCAGCGACAAAATCTTCCTTGTGGGCATTACTAGCTCAACATGATGAAAATGGGAAAGAAAGAGAAATATACTATATTAGCTGCACTCTTGTTTTATGAGGTTAACTACACCAACATTGAAAAATATTGCCTTACAGTTGTGTTTGCTTCCCAAAATTTGTGACATTACATGCTTGCGCACACTATATACCTCATAGAAAAAATAGATCCACTCAAGTATTTGCTAGGTAAGGCTGCCCTCATAGGTAGACTTGCTAAATGGATGATGATACTTTTAGAGTTTGACATAGAGTACATTGAGCATAAAGCAATCAAAGGACAAGCCATACCAGATCAATTGGTTGATTTCCCAATACAAGATAATACACCTATTCAAGTTGAATTCCAAGATTAACACCTCATGTATATGACCAAAAGAACATGGAAGATGTTCTTTGATGGATCCTTTATGCAAAATTGTTCAGGAGATGGGGTGTTTGTTTCTCCTCATGGGTACACAATCCCTAAGTCTTACAAACTATTGTTCCCATGTACAAACAACATTGCTGAGCATGAAGCTTTAACAAATGCACTTAAGATGGCCATAGAATGGAGAATCACAAAGTTACACATTTATGGGGATTCACAGCTGATAATCAACCAAGTTAATGATGAATATGAAACAAAACATGAGAAAATGGTACCTTACAAGAAAATGGTTGATTCCTTGAAATGCTACTTCACATTTGTCACATTTCGGAAAATCCCTAGAGTAGAAAACAAAGTAGCTAATGGTATGGCTACACTTGCTTCACTCCTTCAGTTAGAGCAACATGAATCCAAATTTGAATTCCTGGTGGAAGAGCTAAATCACCCTATCTATGACTCCCAATAAAGCCATGCCATTTTTACCCTTGTTAGTCATGAGTCATCCCGTTATGGTGCCATTTACTCATACCTTTGTGATGGTATTATACCTAAAACCTTTATCTGATATGAATGCAAAAAATTTACCTGAAACACCTCTCGCCATTCCCTTATCGTTGGTGATTTGTATAGGAGGGGTCTAGATGGAACACTTCCTAGATGCTTAGAAAAGAAAGAATCTGACCAAGCGTTAGTTGACATCCATGAGGGCATTTGTGGGGGACATTCTAATGGTCTTTCCATGGCCCAAAGGTTTCTTAGGGTGGGGTACTATTGGCCTACGATGCAGATTGACGCAGTAGCTTTTGCAAAATCATGTGAAAAGTGTCAAAAACATGGTACCCTGATACATGCTCCAGGAAGGGAGCTCATTCCTTCTATATCTCATGGTCATTTCATCGCTGGGCCTTTGATCTTGTTGGGCAGATTTATCCCAACTCATCAAGTGGACACAAGTTTATTATCACTGCTACTGATTACTTTACTAAATGGGTAGAAGTTGTCCCACTTTCTGTTGCCTCGGGCAAGACAGTCTCTCTATTCATTTTGAACCATATCATCTATCGATATGGAGTGCCTTCTGATATTATCACTGACAATGGAGGTTAGTTCAAAAATAAGGACCTTAAACAACTCTGCAAGAAATTCAAGATTAAACAACATTGGTCCTCCATTTACTTCCTTTAAGGAAATGGTCAACTAGAGGCACCAAACAAAACCATTCTTAAAATCTTACATAGAACAGTCTGTAATAATGGTAGAGATTGGCATTTATAGATAAATTCGACTTTGTGGGCCTATAGAACAAGTATTCATACTCCTACTAGGGCTACTCCTTTTTCCCTTGAATATGGCGCTGAAGTAGTGTTACCTTTGGAGGTTGAGATTCCTTCACTTAGAGTTTCCCTCAAAGGTCTAGTTACAGATGAAGACTACCGCACCATGAGACTTCAAAAGTTAGAACTTGTAGATTAAAAATGTCAAGCATCATTTGACCATACGAGGGTTTATCAAAAGCGCATGTCCAAAGCCTTCAACAAAAAGGTTCACCCTAGAGAATTCCAAGTGGGAGATCTTGTCCTATGTGAAAATCCCAAGAATCAACAACATAGAGATCAAAAGGGCAAATTTAAACCTAATTGGCTTGGGCCTTACATCATTACAACAACTTTTGGGTCAGGTGCTTATTTATTGTCTATAATAGAGGGAGAGCAGCTCCCTGATCCTATCAATGTCTTGCACTTGAAGAAGTTCTATGCATGATGCCCATTCTGTCTAGGGGCATCCTTTGTACATAATTATTGATCCTAAAAAAATCCAAAAAAAATGATATATGGTCAAAAATTCTAAAAATCAGAAATGTCCTGAAAAATGATTATCTTAATGAAAACATAGCAATAGGCGCTTTGATATATCTCCAAAAAATTATATATTCCAAAAATACAAAAATTCAAAAAATTCAAAAAAAAAGAAAAAAGTGCCTTGGTGAAAATTTGGAAACAGATGCCTTGGTAGAAAAAATAATAAAAAATCATAAAAATTCCTGAAAAAAAGGAAGAAAAAAATGAAAAAAAATGAAAGAGAAAAAATTGTAATAAAATCCAAGTGGTGAAAACCTGGAAACATGCACTACTTGAGGCCTTTGCACCCTTATTTCTTATCATGTGTCCTTGACACTTGGCCTCTCTCCATCATGCCTTGTCCTTGTTTCCTTGGTTTGGAATTGATCTTTGTCTTTGTCTAGGGGGCATAACTATGTTAGCTTTGGTCTCTTGGATGCTTTAGTCTTTAGGACGCCTCACAAACGGTATTTTTTAACACCACCCCAACTGTATTTTTCAATACAACCCTTGACATTGAGTGTTTTTCAACACTTGTCAGTTTGGTCTTACCCCGTTTTGTCATGTGGTCTTACCTGCTTGCGAGCATTCGATCCTTATCCTTAGAACTTAGTATTAGTGAACACACTTAAATTTTTAAACACAAGACTTAATGCTTGAGCTATGTGATGATCTTTTCTTTGTGTGCTGACTGTTATTGATTTTAGTTGAGTGTCCTTGTCTAATAAGTCTCTCCAGGATGGATAGCTAGAGGACTTGGGGCATGGAACATGTTTTTATTTGCTTCCTGCTTTATGCTTCACTATTTTTGCACAACCGTTCTCCTAGTCATCTTGGCCTTTATGCCTTGATGCGAGCGTGGTTTTGCTATATTAAATTGGGTAAGCTAACATCATAGTCATATTGACCTTTATGTCTTTGATTCTTATGTTAGAATCTTTCCACATTCCAATCTAATATAAATCACATTCATATCTTCATAGTTGTACTTGTGAGTAGTGATGATTGTGTGATTTTATGATGTGCGTTAATAATGGCCCAATGATGAAAATAAGTTCCTGGACATTCTCTAATGAATGATGAACACAAATTCCTATGTTATAGTTGCTCTATTGCAAGTACACATTTTCATTTTCATGTAGCTTGCATTGTTAGACCTCATGTTAGTTTGCATTTTTAGGCTGCATTATGAGTTTGAGAGGGTTTCATTCATCTTTCTGGTGGACTTCAATCAACTGTGATCACGTTTTGATCTTCATTTCCTTATATTCTTTTGTGATCTCAATCAAAATTTTCTATCTTAAACAGTTGATTGATTTTGGGGCATTCTCTTTCTTAAGGCAAATTCTCTTTCTTCTCTCCATTTCTTTTCACCTCTTCCAAGCTTCTATCTTCCATTCGCTTTCACCCCACTTCTTTTCTTCTAATTCAACCTTGGGGCATAATATTTCATGCTTGATGATCTACCTTGGTTCTTTGATCCTTATATCTTTCATCTTACATCAAGAACCTTATCTTTAGTTCAATTTGATCAAATTTGTCAATTTTCTATTTCTCCTCTATCTCATTTCGATTTTGATCACGAGGGGGTAGTACCTATCAAACTTCAATCCTATCAATCACTCTGCTTGGGGCAACCTTGTCTCAGATTCTTATTTTGGACGTGTCAATTACCTATTTACAGGGGTGTTGACCTTTTTTTTCAAACAACTTATCTTTGTCTTGATGTGCTCCCATAAAGATCACGCATCTGGGTTGTTTTGTGATCCCAAATCAATCTCACACTTCAACTGCATTCTTTGACTACATGTATTCCCATATAGATCACACATTAGTCAAAGAGGGGCAAATGTATGCACCCTAAAATGGTCGCTTGGACGATGGGCCCCCATTTATCAATTTATCAAATTCCTGAATCAATGATTTGCAACATTTTTAATTCAAATGAATTTCCTTGATCAAATCATAATTAAATCAATTATTTCAATATTTCCTAAGGTTTGATCATTTAATCAAATTATCTTATTTAATTAAAAGAAAACAATTCATTTTTATTAAATAAAATAATCTTATTTAATTAAAATTCCTTTTTAATTAAATAATCTTACGTTATTTAATTAAAATCTCTCTTAATTAAATAATATTATCTCATTTAATTAAAATATCCCTTTTAATTAAATTAAATAATCTTATTTAATTAAAAGAAAATCCCTCTTTTAATTAAATAAAACCCCC
>MU224538.1:3560179-3614840 GCA_018584345.1 Thuja plicata | reverse complement strand
GTAGGTGAAAACCCCGGTGGGAATTAGTACCCACAAATATTTTGTACTAGTGTCTTATGATCCTTGTTAGAAGATCCTTAACCCTGTTAGGAGTTGTCTTTACAATACATGAAGTACAGTGACCTTGATAAGGGTTGAACCCTATTGGGAGTCTTTTACAATAACCCTATTAGGGGTGGTGGACTCACTATCCAAATGGTGAAGGCTACAACCTTCTGGATATTTGATACACACTATATCTGCAAGGTGAACTGCTGCTGTGATACTGCTTTCCTGATCAGTTCCTTTTGTGCATTGATGCTTTAACCTCTTGTAAAGCACTATAACAATCTTATCTTCACTCTGAAATCTTCTACTTCAATATCTATATCATCAACATATGATAGATATATCTTTTCTTCTTTTACACTCTGCTCTGCTTTTCTTATCTCTAGCTTTCGCAACTTTTCCCATCACAAATGACCTTCTATAAGTACTTCCTCAAATGAAATGAACATTTCGGCTTTATTAAACCTTTTAAAATCTATCTTGATCACTTACATAACCATGCAATCCTTCATTAAGTCAGCTTAACATTAATTATAACTGCTTTACTCAAACCGAACAGACACATCTTTTCACACAATCCGCTTCACCAAAATAGCTCTAACTAATTATCCCAGATGAATCAAGTCATGCACTTTTAACCATAGATTTTTAGGTCACTAAAAATGACTAATCTAAAGGCACACGTCCTGAGGATGAGTGAAAATTCCACGCCAAAACAATCTCTGTCGACTCTTTCCACGATCTCTATCCTGTTCTGTCATTCACTGGCTATACCTCTTCAACTAGCTATATCTTCTTCATACTTGTAGATCTGATCATGATCTCTTAGAATTAGCATGTAAAAATACTCATAAGATTATCTTCAAAGGCACATATCATTTGGATAACAAATGAACACATGCTAATCAAAACTATAACAGTATGTTCCTTGCTCTGTCCTATTTTCTATACTTAGCCAATTTCTGATCTTCTGATAATGTGTGCTGACTCCAAAACTTCATATGACTTTGTTGCCATAATTAAAACACTAAATAGAGTCATATACTTCAGTATAGTCAACTTTCCAATAGTGGACAATATCAAGCTATTCCCTTGTGTGAAAGACTTATTCATTGTGTCTTTTGACTTGTCAAAGGATATGGATTTAGTGCTTTATGACAAGTTGTGGATATAAGGAGAAAACACTCCTATCAAGCCATGGACTCCTTCCTTTAACCTCTCTTTCCAAAATTTTCAATGTTATACCCATGTTGGTCCACCTACCACATCTTCCTTGGTTTTGTAAATATTCTTACCATGAGGCCACAAGAAACTTAATTGGTTGTTTTTTAAAGGTTGAATCTACCACTTCCTACATGAGTCAGTCAACATTTTCCCACATTCTAGTGGATATTGAGATACCCAAGCCTCTTCAATGGATGTTATCTTTATGGTAAAGATAGTCCTTGGACTCAACCAGTTGACTATGATGTCCTACCCTTTTGATGTAATGATTTTTTCCTATTTGCCACTTTGCTACTAAGTTCCCTCTCTTCGAGCACAAAGGCATGGAAATATGGTGGAAGATTCCTATGAGGATCATTTGACTATTTATGTATCTGATTCCTTGGTGGATTGTTCCTCTCAAGATGACATGTATTCTTAAGACACTGGATCTCATGCACAAGATATGATTGGTGAGTCCCGCCCCTACTGCCTCCTCAACTCCTGTTAGTGAGTCTCAAAATCCTAATATAACTCTACACGATATGCATATGGCTACATATCTACCTTACCCTAGTCAAGTGCTGATCACTCACCATTTGGCCTCACTATCTTAACTCTCCATTATTTCTTTTACACACATAGATGAACCTCTATCAAGGAATCCCCTTTGCTTCTCCTTTCTATAAGGGTATGGATGATATTATCTCTTGGACTATCGTACAAAGGTGGTAGAAAGGTCTTCTCAAATCAGTTTCTGAGTCTCACAATAAAGTAGAGAGTGTATGATTAAAGAGTTAGATTTTTCATTATCTACATCAAATCTTGGGATCCATTTTGATTTGTAGGCAGTGTTTGGAAGCTCACTTCCAATTTTGTCTACCTCTATTTCATTTTGATAGGTTATTTGGTTTTTTCCATATCTCATGGTACTTGTTTCATTCATTTTTTGGTTTTTTCATTGTAAAAGGGTCCAAACCCTTTCAAAAGGCCTATTTTACCAATATAAAAGGAATAACCCAAAAAACCTATCCAAAATCAAGCTAGCATTAGAATTATAAATTTATGATGCAAAAGTGAAAGTCAAGGATCAATATCACATTACACAATGTCTTCATTTTTATTGTCTTACAAGAGAATATACATCATTTGATTGAGAGTGATCAATGATTGATGTCCTATTCTAAGAGATAATTTTCAACCAACAAAATTAATATTAATAACCCCCAAAATGAACTACAAACTTGCAATTGGAAAATTGGTCATTGGTTAGTACCAAAGTACTATGTGGTAACATAACATGTCATTTCCTTATACATTATTAATTTACAAAAAAAATCTAAACAAATTTGAATTTGACAAGACTTGTACTTTAATGTAGTGTTAATATAGTTTTATTTTTTCTTGTAGATAAATCAGATGGAAATTGAAATAATATCCCTAACCTCTTATGTGGAAATGTGGCTATGATTGACAACTGTACTTGGAAGTCTAATGAAAAGTGTGGAGGTTTTTTTTTTTGTTTTTATGGGTTTGGCTAGAAAAATGAGTGAAGACAAAGGCACAAACATTAAGTATTATAACTTAGTCTCATCTCACAAGCTTAGGCTTATCTTTCATTGTGATAGTAATGTAGATAAGGTTTGTGCATAAAGTCTTATTGTTGGAATATTGGAATGGTGTGTACTGAGAGGGGAGGGGTGAATCAGTACCCTTAAAACTTTTTATCAATTAACCTTTAGTAATATTTACTTGCATTACCGACCATATTGCTTTTCTACCTTATGCATATAATATCAAAACATAAATGTAATTGCATGTAAGCATTCGTAGAAAAATTCATGAAACTTAGTTACTCATGAAACAAGAATTGGTAACGCAAAAAACCCATGTTAGAAGGTAAAAATTGCGGTGGGGATGAAACCCACAAAGCTTCACTATCTACAGAATGGAAGGTGTCAGTTAAGGCTACAAGTGTGATCACTTCTAATGATCTTACCTTATTAGGAGTAACATTTTAGACTTTTTAGGTCTACTCGGTTAAGATATTTTAACAACACTGTTAAGTGTGCACTCGGTTAAGAGATTTACAATAAGACTGTTAAGTCCACCTTCTTAAAGGATTTCTTCTATTTGCTACAATTGTTAGAGAGTAGTCAAAAATACTTATGACCTGATAGTACATGCAATCTTGAATTGTTGATTACAGATCCTTTAAGTTCACATAATGTATGTATCACCTATAGTGATGGATAATACCTCTGTTCTATTCGGTAGCCTTGAATCTAGTTCTTCATAACTTAATTCTTCCTTTTTTGTCCTTCTGCATGAAACTCTATGTCTGATCCATAGATGTCTTATGCGGCTACAATCATCATGTTCTTATTTATTATACATCTATATATATATATATATATAAAGGTTTTGACCTAATTGGGTTTCACACTTTACAAGAAAAACTCTATTATCAAAGGTTTACAACTTGACCTTGATCTCCTAGTTTGTATGTTTACAATCAGTTAGACTGATTAAAACTATTACTTATGCTTTACTTGATCCTCAAGAAATGGTTTTATAGCTAAGCACAAATCTATTTTTAAGACTGAAGTTCTTTAGCTGACGTGTATCTCAGATCCACTTTTCTCAGAAATAAAATCATCTCTCAGTAGACTAGTGCTCGGGTATGCTCTATAGACTGTGCTCTAGGTTTACTCTGTAAAATGTTTGTTGGGTTATTATTTGAACTGTCTATCAATTTACTCTGTAAATTGTCTGTCGGTGATAGTGATATCGGTGCTCACTAATATCGGTGATCATTGTGTTAAGATATTTTTGGTGACCATTTCACTTGTCTATTTCGGTGACCTCTGCGCTTGTTTTTTTATTGTCACTCAGTGATCATGTTACCGATAGTCCAAAAATTGTTTCCTTGTATACTAATGAAAAATTATGATCATCAATCTCCCTCTTTGGCATTAGTATCAAAAACTGATATGTTCAGTATATACACCAAGTTTTTACCTTGTCAAATGACTCCCCCTATGTGCATACCTCGGTACAGTATATGTACATGATTCCTCCTTTGTGTATTTCCCTCTTTTGTGTATTTCCCTCTTTGGCCTTTGACATGTTTTCCTTCTTTGTAAGGTATATACATTTTCCCCTTTTTTACATAATGTATACATATATTTACTTCCTTATACATATGTTTTCCCCTTTTTTGAAAATAATGACAAAGGTGTAATAGTTATAGCTTGTCAAATATGTGGGCATGGGATTTTTGAATGTCTTCCATCTACTTCTCCCATTAATCCTTGAGGTGTTTGAGGGTCATGTGTGCCAAAGTGATTCTGGGGTGCATATCATATATACTCTCGGTAACTGACATTTTCAGGGTGGAAATTAATGCTTTTGTCGAATTCATGTGTTTCAAAAACAATGTGAGATTCAGGAGTAACATAGCTTGAAGCTCGTTTACCTCATCTTTGACTTTTCTTTTAGCCTTGTTTAGCTCAAGTCTCAACCTTTTGGATTCTACAATCTTCTCATAATGCAATTTGAATGCATTTTCCTCGGTTGTGAGACTTTGTACACTAGCTTTAAGGTCTTCATTTATTTTAGCTATATTTCACTATGCTCGTTAGTGAAATGTTCTAATGTGCACAAATTTTGAACTAAGTTCACTACTTCTGATAGTATTGGTTCCAATGTAGTAACTAGCTCAGAAAGTTTTGCCTTGTTTTTTGCCACTTCTTGGCTAATCTTCTCTATGAGCTTGTATTGACACTTTTCTTCTACACGTTCTTCAATCACCTTGTCAGCTTCCACATTCTTTGATGTAATGGCCTTGGTGAGAACTACTAATTAATCAATTATTGGTGTATTTTGATCAATTTGAGTGTCAGGTACTATCTCCAATAATATTTCCTTTGTATTATTCAAGACTTGGGAATTTTTGTGCTCCTTGAGCTTGTCCAGTATTGCATTTATCTTGCAAAGTTCTCCATATTTGGTCAGTGACTCTTGATCCAGTGTCCTTGGATCATAGTCAGGTATGTCAATGATTTCTTCAAGTGTGACCAGTGCTTTTCTTTTCTTGTTCTTCTTTGAAATAATACTAGAAGCAGGGGTATGTAGAACTATAGAAAGTTCCTTCTCTATTTATTTTGATTTGGGTGATTGTGTGGGAGGCGTGGTACCTTTTTTATGCTTCTTGGTATTGACCTATTGGTCAGTAATAAACATCTCTACATCAAACTTATCTTTATCTATAGCCTTGTTTACCTCAGTATTCTTGTCAGTGACATCACTCAGTTTCTCCTATCCACTTGCATCTTTCTTCTCCTCATTTGTATCCTTTTTCTCCCCATGGTCATCACCTTTATCCTATGGTATGTTTGCATCAGGATCAAGTGTCTTTTCCTTCTCTTTAGTAATGATATTGATAGCTTGTATCAATAAAGGCATGTGACCTGGTACATTTTCTAGTGCAACATCTGTTGTATCCTTTTCCTTTGCTTTCTTGGTGGCATCATTTACATCTTCATCATTATTGGGGTCATCATCAGAATCAATAAGAGTTATATTTTTTACTGTGATGTCTAGTATTTCCCCTAATGATTGTAATATCTAAGGTATGTCATCCATGGCCTTACTTGCCTTTGTTGTCAAATCTATAGGATTGACATCCTTGGTGTCATTGATGAAGATATGTTCTATGCTCGGTGTGGCCTCCTTCTCCTCATAGTGAGGTGTCTCAGTAAGAGCTAGTACCTTCTTCGGGGCATTGAAGATTTCATTCCAAATCTCATTACTTTCTTTGTCAAGGTCTTCTAATCTTCACTCTAGTACTTTGTATGCTCTCATCTTTGCTAAAAATTTCTTTGCATGCTCCTTCATTGTTGAATCAATTTCTTCAATTGTTGACTCGGGTGGCATGAGTGTAACTAGGGATCTTTCCCTTATCTATTTTTCTGTGTGCAAGGCATATGTCCATCTTGTTGATATTTTTCCATTAAGCTCTTGTGGCATATTCTTGTTGAATTCTATTGGTACATACTTGTATGCAACCATTGCCTTAATTATGGCATCTTCTATTTTATTCTGATCTTTGGGAGATAAGGTTAGCCATTGTATAATCTTGCGATGTGATATGCTCCCTATGTTGATGATTGACTCTGCAACTTCATCAACTGTCTTAGGAGCTTTGAGATTTTTAGTTTAGAGTCCTTGTTCTCTCTCATCCTATTCAGTGTCATCCTTGTCCTCTTTTCCTCTTATATATTTCCTTCTTTGTCTCGATATTGATAGCTTGGTTTGATTCTTTATTTTCTAATAAGTCCTCATAGTACCTTTCTTTACCTATGATGAGTCTGCCTCTTTTGTTGTCTTACTCCTTGTTCTTGATGTAGTTGTTACATTTGTAACCTTTTCCTTCTTGGCTGATGGTGCATCCAATTCAGTAGACTCAGAGTCAATTATGTCTTTACCTTCACCGATGGGTGACTACCCTTCGGTGACATCTTGTTTTGATTCTTCATAATTTACTGATAGTTTCTTCTCAAGTGTTTTCACCATATTTGTTTTCTTCCAGTCTATCTTCTTCACTACTAATCTTGTCTTGATTCTAGACTTGGCTTCCTCATATGTTCCCAATTTTCTCAATGATTTTTCCACTAGTTCATTTAGTAAGGCTTCAATAGCCTCTGTAGCCTGATCAATGTTGATCTCATAGTCTAATGGTGGCAACCGTGCTATTCTCGGTATAGCTGGTTTTATTAGAGTGGTGTCGGTATCCACTATGAAACATATGCTATCTTTTTATTGTTCTACCAGTTGTGCAGGTATTCTCATTCTCTTCTGCATTCTATCCTTGAAAGTGGTGAAGTATGCATCCATTAAAGATGTGAAATTATCCCCTAGTGACTTAATGAGTTCACTAATCTATGAAGTTATTGGTCAGGTTGTGTCCCAATTGATATTACCAACAAATGGGAAGAAATTATGAAAATAGAAGAATGTGCACTTAAGGAGTGAACCAAACTTACATGAATTAGATCTGGCTGATCTAATTATTTTCATATTCTCCTCCATTTTCTTCAGTAGCAGCTCAAATAAGTCCAGTTGAAGTCCCTTCTTCAAAATCTTATAAGCAGCGTCAACTGCTCCACATACTATGTTGTTCATTCTGCTAGCTTGGTATGTTTTGTATTCAAGTACACATGCACTGAACTTCATCTCTAGGTCGGTGATTGAATTAAATTTCAAACCTTTGTTGTCCCATACTACACCAGTTAACTTTTCAATCTCGGGGCGTGAAGGATGATTTAGGGCTTTAGCCTTGTCGGTTATTGGATAACCTGTTACAGCGTGAATCACATCCTTTGTGATCGATTTTGGTTCATCCAACCACATTTTTGTGTCATGTACCTGGCTAAGTACAATGCGTATCCACTTGGTCTTAAACTCTTTTGGTAATATTAGGGGATTGGTTAACCATTTCACCTCAATGTTCTTGTGTTCATCTTTAAGATTTCCATCTGGGCATAGCTTCTGGTAAGCTTCTTCAATCTCTAGATCTCTGATCTCTACAACCTTGCAATAGAGGTATGTAGATATCTTCAACTAGAAAAACCCTATGAGGGATTCTTGAAAATGCTCCCTTGTTGTTGGGTTGTGAAGCAACCTCGGGGAAAAACTTATAATTAGGTTCCTCACAGGTTGTGTTCTTAATTAGGTTGATCTTCTTGTCCTTTATGTTCTTGATCTTTGAGACTCGTGATGTGGTTGCCATTTTTCATGAAATTAGGGATTTCTTCATAAATGAACTGTGAGCTTGATGAGTCTAGATACTACTTGTTCTTTTCTTTAGATGCTAGGAATATGTCAGAGTAGCCTTTGAATCTACTATGAATCACTCTGCAATCTTGTCACTTTTGGTCGCTTGTCTTTGCTCTGCTATTTTCTACTTTTTACTTGGTGAATGAATGAGATCTTTGTTTCCCTATTTATATAAAATAACCTAAGTGGTGCATTTAATGCTTCAACTACCACTCGGTCGATGAAACAAAGATGCTTGGGTATCATACCAAAGTCTTCATCCTCGGTGAGTATACAACGCTTGAGGTGAGTGACAACTTAGTTGTACTTTTCACATGTTCACCGATGGTGATTAGTATGTATCAAAGACTTGATTGTCTTTTATATGTTTACTTACGATGCTCAGTTTATATTGACTGCTTGGTTGTTTTTCATATGTATACCGACAATGCTCTGTATCTATTGAGTGACGAAACTGGATTCACAAAATCATAACAAGTAATACCATAGTGCATCTCTTTTCATGCTAGTTTGGCATATTATCAATGAATATTGAAACTGATGTAGAATATAGCTTTGTATAGTGTAGTTTTGTACTAACTTGGTTTGCTTAGGTGGGGGTGGTGGTATCACAAGATCCATTGGATGAGGTTTCATCAATTGTAGTGCTTGGTCTAGAATTGTCATTGCTTGAGGATTTCCTCCACATTTGATTTCTCATTCTTTTGATATCTTCAATAGTGTTCCCATTAGCAAAAGTGCTTGACTTTGTCACTTGATCTTTGCAATCCTTGCTTAGGTGACTGACCTTATGACAATGTAAGCATGTCATTCCAGAGTTAGTCCAGTTCCTCAATCTTTATATCCATTTCCTCATGCAGTTTGAAGCTATGTGTCCATATCTACCACATGTTGTACAATTTACCCATGTGTGTAATCCCAAACATATGAGTTACTGACTTTTCTTCATTGATATGCATTTTCTTGTTCTTTGGGTTTCCATACTTGCTTTTTCTTTTTCCTGAATTCATGAGATGTGTGGTCATGCATTTTGCAAGTATAACAATATTTTTTGATGTAGGATTCCTTCTGTGGTTTGTCCACCTTAGATCTGCATTCATGTACTTTGTTTCCATACTTGTTACAATTATAACATTTACCTATGAATGTAGAAGTAGATTTAGGAATACCTTTTGCGTTGCTCCTGCAAACATTTGATGTGTGGCCTGGTTTACCATAGTGATTGCATGACTGCTTCTTTTCTCTTGGATTTGTGTAGACACATTTTTGATCAGATTGGTTTGATGATTATCCATGCTCGGTATACCCTAATTCGGTATTATTGTTGAGCCTTCTTTCTCCATTCAGAAAATCATCCATTCTTTTTGTACTCTCTCCAGCTTTCTTGACCATGTCATTATGTTGTTTCTTAATCCTTACTTCATGCTTCAGTTTCTCATTTTCTTGTCTTAGTTCACCAATAGCTTCCAATTTCCCATTGAGTTCTATGTTCACTCGCTTGGCCTCACGACACATAAGAACTATTTGATTGGTGATCTCATGATGATGTTTAGTAAGTCTCTGTATTTCAATTTCTCTCTCTTGCATCTTTTCAGTGATCTTCCTCCAGTCATCAATAGCTAATGTTCTTTGTTGTTCAACTTGTCTAGCATTATTTATAACATCAATCATTCTTACCATCTATGTCCCTTGACCGATCTGTAGTTGCTTCACTTGTTCAGTCAGATGTTGATTGATTTCATTTAGGCTTGTAATGCTTTTTTCAGATGTGTCAGATGTATTGCTAGATGTAGATCTTGATGACTCAAACAAATCAGGTATCTCTTCTTCATGATATTCAGTTTCATTGTGGTGATATTCCATAACTTTTATTTCATCCAATGGCTCTTTCATCTTGATTCTTGCTTCTTTGTATTTCTTATAGAAGATCTATATCTGCAACTTATGATTCTCAATATTTTTTTCAAGCTTATACATTTCCATTGTATGATCTTTTCTCCCAAGTGATTTAAACTTTTGCAAATAAGAGATCTATCTCTGATACCAATTGTTGGAATAATGGAATGGTGTGTACTGAGAGCAGAGGGGAGAATCAGTACCCTTAAAACTTTTTATCAATTAACCTTTAGCAATCTTTACTTTCATTACCGACCATGTTTATTTTCTACCTTATGCATGTGATATCAAAACATAAATGTAATTGCATGTAAGCATTCATAAAAACATTCATGAAACTTAGTTACTCATGACACAAGAATTGGTAACACAGAAAACCTGTGTTAGAAGGTAAAAATTATTGTGGGAATGAAACCCACAAAGCTTCACTATTTGCAGAATGGAAGGTGCCAATTAAGGCTATAAGTGTGATCAATTATGATGATCTTACCCTATTAGGAGTAACATTTTAGAATTATTAGGTCTACTCGGTTAAGATATTTTAACAACACTAATAAGTGTGCACTCGATTAAGAGATTTATAATAAGAGCATTAAGTCCACCTTCTTAAAGGATTTCTTCTATTTTCTACAATTATTAGAGAGCAGTAAAAAATACTTATGATTTGATAGTTTGAAATCTTGAATTTATGATTACAAATCCTTTAAGTTCACATAAAGTATGTATCACCTATAGTGATGGATAATACCTTTGTTTTTCTCAGTAGCCTTGAATCTAGTTCTTCATAACTAAATTCTTCCTTTTGTATCCTTCTGCATGAAACTCTCTGTCTAATCCATAGATGTCTACTACAACTACAATCATCATGTTCAGATTGATTATACTGATGAACTATAACTGATTGAATGTTTGAAGATGTTAAGTTGATGATCACTAAACTACCGAAAGTTAATGCAAGACATTAAATCAGTTAATGGATTGTATTTTCATTGATGTCAACTTGATATAATCCGATTGGCTATATACAAAGTGTCAAAGACTTCAAAGAACTAGAGTGATAAAGGTTATGCTTTTAGTAATGCATTAAAGATCAACATTCACTAAGTGACTAAAAACACCGACGGGCAGTTCACTCCGACGGATAGAGAAACCTGAAAGGAAAGTCACAATGATGCCCGAGAAATAAATCCAACAAGCTTTACCAATGAGAAGAATTAAAAGCAATACCGATGAGAAGAACTTAACAGTAATGCGTGATGGACAAACATCCCCGATGGACAGACAACCCTGACGGAGATGCCCGAGGAGAACTGAAGTGTTGACCAAAGCTAACTAAGAGTTAAAACATCGAAAGGAACTGAAGTTCAGAAATGACAAAAGACTTAGCTGGAAAAAGATAAGGGAGTTAACTAGTTTTTAATATTGTTTTCATCAACAATTTAAAGCCAGAGATAAGAGAAATATTTAAAGTTGTTTTATTCCAGTTGTCAAAGAGAAATCTACGGGATAAACTGAAGTAAAGCTTTAAAAAAATATTGGCTAAAATTGTGGATCATGCCAAGAACAAGAAAGTCAAGAACTGAGAAATGGTGATATCATGTCTATAAAGAGACAAGCTAATTCATTGTGAATTAGGGGTGAATAGAGAAGAAGGATGCTGGAGAGAAACTTGTGAAGAACAACTTCATACAGTCTTGATCAATCAAGCTGAGGAAAGAGCTAAAGATTTTTGTGGACACCGAGCAATAGAGAAGCACAACATCACCGAGAAAAAAGAAGTGGAGCAAAGGTATTGAAAAGATACATTGATTAGAAAGGTATTATTAACTTATTGTTACTCAAAAAATCACAACATACAAAAGGACAAACACCAAGAGAAAAATATTGCATTTTTAGCTGTCCAATTGATATTACCTTTCAGGTATTGAGAATTTACATTTCAATATTACATTGATTTTCAAATATTACCATTGTACTCTAAGTATTGATCATATTCCAGAATTTTAAATTTATGATTGATCAATTACATTGTACATTCAAACTAAATGTCATATACAAATGTCTTTTCATGTATCATATCAATTTAAAAATTACATTTGTAGAAATAAAAAAAAAACATGAAAAGTATGGAGTAGGGGTCCCATGCATTACCTTGACGTGTGTTGGTATTCAGCTGGTTGAGAAGTCAAATCCTAGGTCCCTAGGTCTTTAAGGTTGCATCTGCATTTTCATGAGGTCTTTAGGATTTCACCTGCATCATGAGAGAGAAAAATGGGTTAGATCCAGTTGGATCTAAGCAATGCACAAGACACAAACAACATACAATCAGGTCTTCTAAATGTTGCATATCGATCTGACAAAATCAATGCAACAATGAAATATAGATCAACAATAAGGAAAAGATAGTATTAAAGGGACTTGTTTTCTAAACAATGAAACCTTTTACTATAGATGATTATCTTAATGTATGTCATTCTTGTAAAACTGAATGAAAGGGACTTGACATTTCCATCTGAGAAACCTTTTTGCAAAATTTGACCAACTTGTTAGGATAGTAAATACAAATGAATTCACCAACATTCATGAATGAGTGTCATCCTGGATGACACTCACCCACAAACATTAATGGATTTATTTTATCTATTGTCCTAACAAATTGACTAGTGATATATGTGCAAAAAGTGATCATGTGATTAAATGCAAGAAGCAAAAATGAATTACAGTGGATGTCACGAGCCTGTGCTTGAACTTCACATAATCCATTACATGCAAGAAAGATGGTTTACATTTCAAGGGGTTACTGCTCACATACTAAATGCAGAAGAAGATGCAAATACATGAAAAAGTTCAAAAGATGTTATAGGAGACACATGATAAACTGGAGAAATGCAGAATTGAATGCAATATGAAGTTCACTATCTTCATACAAGTAAGAGGATGCAAGAGATGATGATTACAGTAAGTATACCATGTAGACAGCTGTTAAAAGTTCATTTTGGAGATCAAGATTGAAAACCACATGCCTAGAGGTTGTGCATATATTCTATAAAATGAAAAGATGCTGTTATGTTTATTTTAAAAGTTGAATTTGCAAAGTAAATGATGCATAACAAGAAATGTGAAAGCTGCAAGTAAAGGACAGAGATCAACAATCTCAATATCAACATGGGTTTACATTCATAATGGTGAAATATACACAGAAGACAAACATTATGGATAGAATATCATGGGTTATCCAAAAAATCTCACAGATGCTATTATAGTTCATGTGTCTAAAAGAGTACATCTTCATGCCTTTAGACAAAGTGTCAAGAAAATGTCTTTATGTAGAGTTTTTAAACAAGTACATCTTATATTGTTGTTTTCAGATATAATGTACATTCATAATAACAATGCAGGGTATACGGTCTTCATGATGATGGGACATATATACCAGTTAGGGTTTCCCTTTTATGAGTAAAACCCATGGGAGTCACGAGCCCATGCTCGAACCCCATGGTTTTTTCTTTCTCATATACATTTTGAAAAGAGAACAATGTATTTTCTGCATTGAAGAAAATATCATTTTCAACATGTTGTGTTTCCATTTCGAAATATACTCATGCTACTATCAGTAAAACTATGAACTGAATGTGTGTTTTTTAACATTATAAAGCATATTGGAAAGGAAATATCTTATATATGTTTTTTTCAGATAGTGGATGTTTGGCTCGAACAGGGAAGCATCTTTTATGCTAACTACAATGTTTTGTTCGAAGACAGCAAGAAGAATGCTTTTAAAAGCATTTAAAAATAGTCATGAAGCCCGTGTTTCAGACAAGCATCAAGACAAACAACTAAGTGCATTTTAAAAAAAAACAAAACCATGTGGGTATTCTAACAAAGTTACAGCAACACAACAGTTGAAAACAAATCTTAAACATCAAATAGTGCTATAATGATGGAGTCAACAATAGAAACAAAGCAAAAGAAATCTCATTTTTATTGGCCCCAACAACTTCTCTATTTTACATTATAACTGCAATGAACAAAAGAAAGGAAACTTATCTGGAGTGTCCCAGTCAAAGCCAAAGACAAGCAGTGATGGCCGCAAGCAAGAAGTGTTCTCTTCCAAAACTACAAGATGCACTGCAAGTTCAAGGCCGAGTTTCATGAGTAACTCGGCACCATGGCCTTATTCATTCAAAGCTCGCAAAGAGGCATCAAAATAAACCTTTAATACCCCAGGTTACAAGCATGGATGCAGTGCCATTTGTCATGGATTTGATAAAATTTTAAAAAAACAAGTTGTTCTGTCAAAACATCAAGCTGGAGTGTCACGATCAAAGCCAAAGATGAGCAGTGGTGACCAAGATCAAACCAGGTGTTCCTTTTCAAACCAAAACCCTGAGTTACAAGAATGAATGTAGCGCCATTTGTCATGGCTTTGAGACACTTCATCTCTGAGTTTTTCTAGCACTCATCAAGTTGGAGTTGACTCATTATCTAAAGATGAGTTTGAGCCAAACAAAATACCAAAAGCCGCGGCATTTTCAAAGGAGAAAACAACAAGAAGATGCTATGTATTATGGCAAGTCAAAAACTATATCTTTTCTTCCCCATAAAGCTCATGAATACTGAGCTTCTTCACAGAGTGGAGGCGGATTTCATTGCAGAAGATCAGGGTTCAGATTCAACATGGCAGTGCCACCAAGAAAACCCTAAGATGCAAAATGAAATCGATAAGCAAATGCATTGTGTTTTACCCAAGACTGGAGTCCGCTGACAAGTGAAGTAAATGTTATGTCAGTTGCCAACCTATCAACATCCCCTCCATAATTCCATGATGGTACTATTGGTGCCACCAAGTATAACAACTGTCCCTTTCAATGGAAATGGTCATATCGACTGGAAACCATGGTGATCATACAAAACTACAATTATATCAACTACCGTGGTATGGTGTTGGTAGAGTTAGGATTTGCTATGGTGCCAAGATGCTAGGGGTTGCATCCCTTTTGAGTTAGGTTTTTGGGTTCTCAAGTATTGTTTATGCATTTAGGATTTGAATGTCATGTATTCGAATGTCATAAAGTTAAAGTTGATAAAGTTTACAATGATATAGGTTTTATTTGTCAACTTTAGAAAGGGGAGCTAGTCTTAAGGCTAGATTTAAGGCATTTGTGAAACCATTTTGGCTTAGTGTAGTTTTCTTTTATGAAGAGCTTTTGGGGGGGGTGGAATATTTTCGAAATAAGCCATGTTGGCTATATAATGGATCATTTGCTTCATGTTGCGGGGGTCAAGATTGTGAAGAGAAGATCTTTAGTGAATTTCTTATTCCTATAACTATCTGTTTATACATTTTGTATCCATTTTAGTTCATGTTGAGTGTCGATTTTGTGCAAGAGGATGCATGTATTCCTTGCCATTACTCTAAAATTCATTCATGTAACTGCCCATAGTATTTGATAAGAATAAAGCTGGCCCATTTCTCATACATCTTGTTGTGATCTTTTGTTATCAATCCTATTCAATTTTCTGCATTCAAGTGTAATGTATCTATAGCATGGATTAGTGAATTATCTTAATTCCTACTCTAGGTTTTTAGAATATAGCCTTTTGCAAAATATGCATGTCTGTTGATAGGAGCTTTACTATTTGTGGTAAGATCCCTAATTAGTGATTTAAAGTCGGCCTATGTATTGGATAGTGAATGAGCTTGCAGGAGTCATTAGGGTATGTCATGCGAATGTCATTTTGAACCTTTAAAGAATATGAATCTTTTGGTGTATCACCTCTTCAATTTTTGCTCATACATTTTTAGTTTGAGTTTCTCTCTTTCCTTCCCAGAATTAGGAAAAGATAGTATAAAGTTGATACCCAAATTCAATAGGAACCGGCCTAGAATCCAGAGATTCCTTCTCAAACATAGTCTACCCATAGCTAGAGAAGGTTTCCATTGTTAGGATGGAATTTTTGTGTAACCCTAATGCTTGAGTTAGGGTAAAAATTCTAAACCTCAACAGTTTTTGGCACGCCCAGTGGGACCACGAACTACTTCTCAGTTCTGATCTGCTAGTTCTATGGTTGTTTTGAATTTTAGTTACAGCTCTCAGTGTGGATTTTAATGAGTAGAAATCCAACAAGATCAAAGAAGGAGGGATTTGTTTATCAGGAATTAAAGTCAAGAAGAAGGGGAGGAAGATCATCCAGAGGTGGAAGAACATCACAAGATCCAAGAGGTACTATATTGAATTCAAATTTCTCTTCATTTGATAACCCCATTTTTGAAGATCAAGCTGCAATTTTAGAGGAACTAGAGGTTATTATTGAAGAAATCAGTCTTCCTAAAGATCTAAGTTTTCCTAACCATTCCGGATCAGAATTTCTAAGTGTTGAAAGTTTATTTATAGATAAATCTATTTTTGGAGCCTCTACAAGTGGTACTATAGCAACTCTCCAGAATTTAGAGGAACTAGAGGTTATTATTGAAGAAATCAATCTTCCTAAAGATCTAAGTTTTCCTAACCATTCCAGATCATAATTTCTGAGTGTTGAAAGTTTATTTATAGATAAATCTATTTTTGGAGCCTCTACAAGTGGTACTGTAGCAACTCTCCAAAATTTGAGGACTTACTAGAGGAAGGTAGTTCAACCTATCCAACCCACTTCTATACCTGTTGTTCAGCAACAAGTACCACCAGCTGCAAGAATGGCAAGAAATCTACCATTTGTTCCTTTTGATCAAGGCAGTCCTCTCCGGATAGCAAATCATAATAATATACCTTTGGCTGCATTGAAAGGTTTTCCATCATTCACCGGAGAAGCTCAAGTGATAGTAATTGAACACATTAGAGATATTGCATCTCTTTGCAATGTTTATCATGTCACGGAGGAAGATGTGGCTATGAAACTATTGGCTGCATCACTAAAAGGTAAAGCTCTTGACTGGTTCAAAAATCTTCCAGTAAATTCTATTGCCACTTGGGATGTTTTTGGGGAAAGGCTTTCTAAGTTTTTTGAGGATAAGTCTGACAATTTGTCTTTGGTGGAGCAACTAACTGCCATTAAAAGGGCTCCACAAGAAGAACTAAGTGATTTTAATCTTAGATTTCAGAAAACATGGAATAGGATTCCTGCCATGGTAAGACCCTCTGCTGAATATGCATTTTTGTACTTTCTTAAAAGCCTAAATAGTGATATTTCAGTAATGATCTAGTCCATGGGAGGGAATTCTTTACCTCAAACCTTTGATATTGCAATAAGGGCAGAGAATAGTCTCATTCAGGTAGGAAAGATAGCTCCTAGGCCACCCATGCCTCATTTTCCTAACATCCAATCCAATATGCCATTATTTGTTCCACCTTTGGCCTCATTACCATCTTATAAGAGTGAAGAAATAATGCCTGTTGTCCCTTCTAATGAATTTCAAAGCATAAAAAATAGCCAGCAAAAGATTGAGAGTTTACTGCAGTCTTTTGGAAATGAGCTAGTGAATCTGAAAAGGCAGCAAGCTCAAGGCAATCCAATAGCCCATACTCAGAGTCAATTTGCTAGTTCTTCATCTCAGCAGCCAAATCAGCCCATTTATCAAGGCAACCAACAACAATATCAAGGAAATAGCAATGCCAATAGGCAAAACTAGAACCAAAGACCTTATAGACCTTACAATCCAACACCCCTTAATGTTGTTAGGGATATTGTTCATAGCCAAAATAACCTTGCTGTAGATTATGAATGGTGCTATCCTTGTAATGAACATCAAAATTAGTCCAAATGTACTAATGGAGTGCTCAATCAAGCCTTAATGGTTCAAAGTGTGATGGATTCACAACCTACTACATCTACTGAAGAGGCTCAACAACACTATGATACAACTACCCCTGACACTGCTCCTTAATTGGAAAGAGGAGGAATTTTGTGGAGTAAATGGTGATTCACCCATATTAGAAAATACAAGAGCCAAGAATAGAGATCTAGAATCAAAATAGTCAACTCCTAGGATTGCTGCTACAAATTAATCATCACCCATTCCACCAGTTTCAATCCTAAAGGGGGCCTCTACTCATACAAACAAAGAAACACAGTATCAGAAGTAGGCGGATCAGAACATTAGTAAGTCACCTCAGAAGGTACATTTTGTTGTCCCTTATAACATTGTTGATAATATGAAGAAGGTGAATGTTTCTATTTCTATGTGGGATTCATTAGCTATTCCAGAGAAAACTGATTTGTTGAAAGAGGAGCTGTCTAAAGAAACAATAATTCCACATCTAGCTGGACAACATCCTCTGAGAGTGGTTATGGACAATTAAAAGCCTTCAGTGGTCCATGATGAAGTGATTAAAGGAGAAAAGAAGATTGGTAAAGTGCAGCAGCTAGTATCACAAATAAGTAAAGTTGTTGCAGATTTGAAGCAATCAGTAATGCCAGTTGAAAGAAAATCAGCAAATATGTTGAAGATGACAGAAAAGGAAGGTAAGAAATATGCAAATGTTAAACCTCCTCCTTTTTATGTGACTTTAATTATTGGAAACAAATTAGTGCATAATTTCATGGTGGACAGTGGCGCAACCAGCACTGTCATGCCAAAGAGCATAGCTGATTTATTGGATTTGAAGTATGAACCCCTAGAGAAAGGAGTTGTCTAGCTTGATGGTTCTTCAGTTAAAAACATAGGTGTTGTTAAAAATGAAAGTTTAACCTTACACTCATGTTCAAACTTCTCCATTTCCCAAGATATTTTTGTCATAGATCTGCCACCTTACTTTGCTCTATGTTTATCAAGAGACTTCACAGCCAAGATAGATGGTTACTTCTCATCAAACTGGTCTCACCTGTATTTTAGAACTAGATATGGTGCTAAGGTGACCATAAAATCAGAATTATAGACCAAAGATCATATTGAGACTTATAATCCTAGTCCCATAAATGCTAGTTGTGTGATCATGGATCCAGATGAAATCAATGGGAGTCCATCTTATAACACACAAACCAAGGAATATCCTAATGTTGTTCTAGATGAATGGGTAGTTAGAAATGATCAAGATGATGATGTGTTTGATGCTGGTTTTGGTAATTATGTAATGTTAGAATCTGATTCCGTTGTGCCTAACCTGATTAAAGATCAAAGTTCTAAATCTGAATTATCTAGCCAAGTACGGGATCTATATTTTGATGGATCTAAGAATAAGGATGGTATTGGTGCAGGAGTTATGTTGGTTTCACCTCATGGTGATAAATTTTATGCTTCTTACAAGTTGTCCTTTCCATGTTCTAACAATATAGCAGAGTATGAAAATCTTATTTAGGGCTTGGAATGGGGTAGGAAAAGAGGAATCAAATGCTTGAGAGCATTTGGGGACAGTGAGTTGATAGTGAGACAAGTAAGAGGTATTAATGCTGTTAAAAATGATGTCTTGAAGCTGTATAAATCCAGAGTTTCTGATATTTTAGAAAATTTTGATGCATTTAATCTTATTTCCATACCTAGAAGGAAAATATGCATGCTGACAGATTGGCTGGTATTGGTGCTCATGTTTCAATTACTGAAAATAAAGGACAGATCTCAGATCATTTAGATGTTAAAATTGTTGTAAGGTCATCTATCCCAAACAATAATATTAATTGGAAGGTATTTAATACTGATGAACATATTTTGAGCTTTATGACTAAAACAGAAGACTTTTCAGCTCCTAAAAATGACCAGCAAATGGAAAATCATATCATTCAGTTGAAAACTAATAAGCTCCCAAGGGGACTAGTCAACTTGGAATCAGCTTTTAATTCTGATGATCAATTCAAAAAGAATAAAACCAACCTGCTAATCAAATAAGATCACTATGAAGAGGTGGAAATATTCAGAGACAAGTGCTTGAAGGTTGGTAACATCAATTCCCCTGAAGAAAAAGAAATGCTTATTGAATTATTTAGGGAATATAATGATGTGTTTGCATGGGATTATACTGACTTAAAGGGATTTGATCCCCAATTAACTCAGCATACAATAGAATTGGAACCAGATGCTAAGCCCATTAGACAAAGGCAAAGGCCTATCAATCCTAAGCTAGAACCTCTAATGCTGAGATAATTGAATAAAATTTTAAATGGTGGCATAATATTCCCTATCAAGCATACATTTTGGGTTTCAAATCTTGTTCCTGTGAGAAATAAAAAAGGAGAGATAAGGCTTTGTGTAGATTTTAGGGACCTCAATAGGGCATCCCCTTCCTTCTATGGAACAAATATTGCAATATGTATCCGGTTTCGAGAGATTCTCTCTTCTTGATGGTTATTCTGGTTATAACCAGATTTTAGTTAAAGAATCTGATAAATTCAAAATAGCCTTTACCACTAAGTGGGGTACAATGGCCTATAGGAGAATGCCATTTGGATTGTCAAATGTAGGAGCTACATTCCAGAAGGCAATGGACATGGCCTTCATGAATTTGATGTATAAATTTGTTTTAGTATACCTTGGTGCGGATGTCACAATTTATAGCAAGGTTGCAAACCAGCACATAAGCCACTTGAGACAAGTCTTACAAAGATGCAAGGAATTTGGTATCTCCCTAAACCCCAAAAAATATGTTTTTGCAGTACATGAAGGTAAAATTATAGGATACCAAGTGTCTAAAGAAGGGACAATAATCGATCCTGAAAGGATTTATGCAATTCTTGAACTATCATTGCCTAAACATAAGAAAGGATTGCAGAGTTTTATTGGGAGGATTAATTTTGTTAGATGTTTTATTCCTAACATTGCAGATTTCTTGAAGCCTTTGACTACCATGTTAAAAAAGGATGTTCCTTTTAGCTGGACTGCTGAAGGAAAGAAGAGTTTTGAGCAGATTAAACAAGCTTTGTCTTCAGCCCCTACTTTAGCTAATCCTGATTTCTCTAAGGATTTTGTTTTGTATGCTTATGGTGGTATTGACATTGTTTCGGAAATGGTGGTGCAAAAGAATAAGGAAGGATAGGAGCAACCAGTAGCCTTTTTTAGCAAAGGTATGAATGATTATGAAAAAAATATATCTTTGTAGAAAAACATGTACTAGCTGTTATAAAAGCTTTAAAGAACTTTAAGCATCTAGTTGCTGCAAAGAAAATACATCTAATGATAGCACACCCTAGCATTAAAGAGTTTTTACTAAACAAGGATGTCAGTGAGAAAAGGGCAAGGTGGATAACTAGAGTCATGGAGTATGATGTTCAAATCCATGTGACCAAGCTGGTTAGAGGTAAAGGCTTGTGTGCTCAGATGGCAGAAGGAGAAGATCAAGTTAAAGCTACTGAAGAGGCCATCTTTCCCTAAGGTAACTCTGTACTAGTTAATGATTCAGCATCTTGGTTATCAGATATGACTAGATTTCTACAAACTGGTCAATGTCCAATAAATCTTGATAGAGCCAAAAGAAGGTACTTTAGGCTTCAATCTATTCCTTATGTGCTAATTGATAACATTCTATATAGGAAAGATCTTGTTGGTATGCTTCTTAAATGTATAGATTATGTTGATCAGAATAATATTCTATCTGAATTTCATGATGGATCTTGTGGAGGGTATTTCAGCCCCAAAACTACAACATGGAAAATTCTAAGAGCTGGCTATTATTGGCTAGATTTATTTAAAGATACTCATTCATGGGCAAGAAGATGCCAAAAGTGTGCTATATTTGCAGGTAAACAAAGGTTGGCAGCATTGCCATTGAAACCAATCATTGTTGATCAGCCATTCAACAAGTGGGGAGTAGACTTTATAGGTCCAATAAACCCTAATTCTAGTGCAAGGCATAAGTGGTTCTTGACTACCACAAATTATTTTACTAGGTGGACTGAAGCCATTGCACTAAAGGAATCTTCTAGAAATGTTGTTCTAAACTTCTATGATGATATTATAACAAGATTTGGAGTTCCTCAATCTATAATATTAGACAATGCCTTAGCTTTTGTTGGATCATCTATAACAGAATGGGTTGTCAAGAATGGTATTTATTTAAATACTTCTTCTAATTACTATCCACAAGGTAATGGTCTTGCAGAGTCTACCAATAAAAATCTAATCAAAATTATCAAAAAGACTTTACAAGGGAACAAGAGGGATTGGCACTCTAAGTTGAAGTCAACTTTGTGGCTGGACAGAATTATGCCTAAGCAGGTTATTGGGAATTCACCCTATGTCCTGGTTTATGGAAAAGAGGCCAGATTTCCCATATCTACAGAATTTCCAACATTGCAGTTAGCAGATCAAATGCTACTTTTTGAAGGAGATCCCCTTGCCTTGAGGTATGTTGGTTTATTGCAACTGGAGGAAGAAAGGAAAAGAGCATTGGAAACCATGGAATTGATGCAAGCACAAACTAAGAGGTATTTTGATAAGGGAGCTACATCCAGATATTTCAAGGAGGGTGATCTAGTGCTTAAGTGGGATGTGCTCAAAAGCAGGCCATGGCAGCATGATAAGTTTGACCATTTCTGGTTAGGGCCTTTTGTTATCACAGCTTGTAAGGAAAATAATTCTTATCAGTTGTCCACAACTGATGGAGAAGTTCTGTAAATTCTAGTTAATGGAATACACCTCAAGCTTTTCTTTGAGGGTTAGGTTTAGGTTAGGTTTTTATTTAAATAAGTGTTGTCCAAGCACATAGGTCTTTAGGTTGCCTAAGTCTAGGATAGTTGCATTTTTTCATTTCAATAATGGTTGCATGCATGGTTTCTGGTTTCCTAACTCTATTGCCCAAGGATAAAGTTTACAGGTCATGTCTAGCAGGTAGACATCCAACAGAAGTCACATAAATTGTTACTCAAAAAATCACAAGATACAAAAGGACAAACACCAACAAAAAAAGATTGCATTTTTAGGTATAATTGATATTACCTTTTAGGTATTGAGAATTTACATTTCATTATTAAATTGATTTTGAAATATTACCATTGTACTCTAAGTATTGATCACATTCCAGAATTTCAAATTTATGATTGATCAATTACATTGTACATTCAAATTGAATGTAATATACAAATGCCTTTTCATGTATCATATTAATTTAAAGATTACATTTGTAGAAATAAAAAAACATGAAAAGTATGGAGTAGGGGTCCCATGCATTTCCTTGAGGTGTGTTGGTAGTCATCTGGTTGAGTAGTCAAGTCCTAGGTCCCCAGGTCTTTAGGGTTGCATCTGCATCTTCATGAGGTCTTTAGGGTTGCATCTGCATCTTCATGAGGTCTTTAGGGTTTCATCTACATCTTCATGAGGTCTTTAGGGTTTCACCTGCATCATGAGAGAGAAAAATGGGTTAGATCCAGTTGGATCTAAGAAATGCACAAGACACAAATAGCATACAATCACGTCTTCTAAATGCTGCATATCTATCTGACAAAATCAATGCAACAATGAAATATAGATCAACAATAAGGAAAAGATAGTATTAAAGGGACTTGTTTTCTAAACAATGAAACCTTTTACTATAGATGATTATCTTAATGTATGTCATTCTTGTAAAACTGAATGAAAGGGACTTGACATTTCCATCTGAGAAACCTTTTTTCAAAATTTGATCAACCTGTTAGGACAGTAAATACAAATGAATTCACCAACATTCATGAATGAGTGTCATCCTGGATGACACTCACCCACAAACATTAATGGATTTATTCTATCTGTTGTCCTAACAAATTGACTGGTGATATATGTGCAAAAAGTGATCATGTGATTAAATGCAAGAAGAAAAAATGAAATACAGTGGATGTCACGAGCCTATGCTCAAACTTCACATAAGCCATTACATGCAAGAAAGATGGTTTAGATTTCAAGGGGTTACTACTCACATACTGAATGCAGAAGAAGATGCAAATACATGAAAAAGTTCAAAAGATGCTACATGACACACATGATAAATTGGAGAAATGCAGAATTGAATGGAATCTGAAGTTCACTATCTTCATGCAAGTAAGAGGATGTAAGAGATGTTGATTACAGTAAGTATATCATGTAGACAGCTGTTAAAAGTTCATTTTGGAGATAAAGATTGAAAACCACATGCCTAGAGATTGTGCATATATTCTATAAAATGAAAAGATGCTGTTATGTTTATTTTAAAAGTTCAATTTTCAAAGTAAATGATGCATAACAAGAAATGTGAAAGCTGCAAGTAAAGGACATAGATCAACAATCTCAATATCAGCATGGGTTTACATTCATAAAGGTGAAACATACATAGAAGACAAAAATTGTGGACAGAATATCATGGGTTATCCAAAAAGTTTCCCAGATGCTATTATAGTTCAGGTGTCTAAAAGAGTACATCTTCATGCCTTTAGACAAAGTGTCAAGAAAATATCTTTATGCAGAGTGTTTAAACAAGTACATCTTATACTGCTATTTTCAGATATAATGTACATTCATGATAACAATGCAGGGTATACTATCTTTATGATGATGGGACATATATACCAGTTTGGGTTGCCCTTTTATGAGTAAAACCCATGGGAGTCACGAGCCCGTGCTCGAACCCCATGGTTTTTTCTTTCTCATATACATTTTGAAAAGAGAATAGTGTGTTTTCTGCATTGAAGAAAATATCATTTTCAATATGTTGTGTTTCCATTTTGAAATATACTCTTGCTACTATCAATAAAACTATGAACTGAATGGTTTTTTTTTAACATTATAAAGCATACTGGAAAGGAAATATCTTATATATGTTTTTTTCAGACAGTGGATGTTTGGCTCGAATAGGGAAGCATCTTTTATGCTAACTACAATGTTTTGTTTGAAGACAACAAGAAGAATGCTTTTAAAAGCATTTAAAAATAATCATGAAGCCCGTGTTTCAGACAAGCATCAAGACAAACAGCTAAGTGCATTTAAAAAAAAAAAAAAACCATGTGGGTATTCTAACAAAGTGACAGCAACACAACAGTTGACAGCAAAGCTTAAACATCAAATAGTGCTATAATGATGGATTCAACAATAGAAATGAAGAAAAAGAAATCCCTTTATTATCGGCCCCAATAACTTCTCTATTTTACATTATAACTGCAATGAACAAAAGAAAGGAAACTTATCTGGAGTGTCCCAGTCAAAGCCAAAGACAAGTAGTGATGGCTGCAAGCAAGAAGTGTTCTCTTCCAGAACTACAAGATGCACTTCAAGTTCAAGGTCAAGTTTCATGAGTAATTCGACACCATGGCCTTGTTCATTCAAAGCTCACAAAGAGGGGTCAAACTAAAACTTTAATACCCCATGTTACAAGCATGAATGCAGTTCCATTTTTCATGGCTTTGATAAACTTTCAAAAAAACAAGTTGTTCTGTCAAAACATCAAGCTGGAGTATCGCGGTCAAAGCCAAAGATGAGCAGTGGTGACCAAGATCAAACCAAGTGTTCATTTTCAAACCAAAACCCTGAGTTACAAGCATGAATGCAGCACCATTTGTCATGGCTTTGAGACAATTAATCTTTGATTTGTTCCAGAACTCATCAAGCTGGAGTTGACTCGTTATCTAAAGATGAGTTCGAGCCAAACAGAAGACCGAAAGCTGCGGCATTTTCGAAGGAGAAAACAACAAGAAGATGCCATGTATTATGGAAAATTAGAAACTACATCTTTTCTTCGTCATAAAGCTCATGAATCCCGAACCTCTTCACAGAGTGGAGGTGGATTTCATTGCAGAAGATCAGGGTTTAGATTCAACATGGTGGCGCCACCAAGAAAACCCTAAGATGCAAAATGAAACCGATAAGCAAATGCACTGTGTTTTACCCAAGACTGGAGTCTACTGACAAGTGAAGTAAATGCTATGTCAGTTGCCAGTCTATCAACATCCCATACACAATGCCATGATGGTACTGTTGGTGCTACAAAGTATAACGAAATGGTCATATCGACTACAAACCATGGTGATCAAACAAAACTGCAATTATATCAACTACCATGGTATGGTGTCGGCAGAGTTAGGATTTGCTATGGTGCCAAGATGCTAGGGTTTGCATCTCTTTTGAGTTAGGTTTTTGGGTTCTCAAGTGTTGTTTATGTATTTAGGATTTGAATGTCATGTATTCGAATGTCATTAAGTTAAAGTTGATAAAGTTTACAATGATATAGGTTTTATTTGTCAACTTTAGAAAGGGGATCTAGTCTTAAGGCTAGATTTAAGGCATTTGTGAAACTATTTTGGCTTAGTGTAGTTTTCTTTTATGAAGGGCTTTTGGGGGGGGGATATTTTTGAAATAAGCCATGTTGGCTATATAATGAATCATTTGCTTCATGTTGCAGGGGTCAAGATTGTGAAGAGAAGAGCTTTAGTGAATTTCTTATTCCTATAGCTATCTATTTATGCATTTTGTATCCATTTTAGTTCATGTTGAGTGTCGATTTTGTGCAAGAGGATGCATGTATTCCTTTCCATTACTCTAAAATTCATTCATGTAACTGCCCATAGTATTTGATAAGAATAAAGGTGGCCCATTTCTCATACATCTTGTTGTGATCTTTTGTTATCAATCCTATTCAATTTTTTTGCATTCAAGTGTAGTTTATCTATAACATGGATTAGTGAATTATCTTAATTCCTATTATAGGTTTTTAGAATATAGCCTTTTGTAGAATATGCATTTCTATTGACAGGAGCATTACTATTTGTGGTAAGATCCCTAAGTAGTGATTTTCAAGTCAGCCTATGTATTAGATAGTGAATGAGCTTGCAGGAGTCATTAGGGTATGTCATGCGAATGTCAGTTTGAACCTTTAAAGAATCTGAATCTTTTCGTGTATCACCTTTTCAAGTTTTGTTCATACATTTTTAGTTAGAGTTTCTCTCTTTCCTTCCCAGAATTAGGAAAAGATAGTATAAAGTTGATACCAAAATTCAATAGGAACCAGCCTAGAATCTGGAGATTCCTTCTCAAACATAGTCTACCCATAGCTAGAGAAGGTTTCCATTGTTAGGATGGAATTTTTGTGTAACCCTAATGCAAGACTTAAAAATCCTTTCTATATTGAGATGCATCCCAAGGAGTATCAAAATGTTTGATCATGAAGATAGCATGAGATGCTAGATACCATTTGACAAACTACACTGGGTTTGGTCATAAAAGGTGGCATAGAGATCACCGATATCAAGTGACAAACTATTCTATTTAAATCCTCTAACAAGGTCACAACTAACAGTGTGTTTGTAACCTTTAACAAGGTTGGATATTCACCAAGCTCACTTTAGAAGAGTGAATATTTTGGGTTACCGGTCCCAAGTGGTTTTTCCCTTAACAGGGTTTCCACGTTAAAAATCCATGTGTCAATGTGTTTATGAGTCATTACTTTAGTGTTTTGCATTACACATAACTAATATGGATTGATCGGTATACACTAAGTTATTTACTACATTTCGGTAAATGAAAGATTGCTAATCGGTAAATAGTAAGAATAAGGTTTAACAGTGAACACCGAGCAGTAGTTATTTGTTGAGTTAATTTGAAGGCATTCATCTTGTAGGACTAAAGATAAATAGAGGCTTATAATTGTGGTAATAAGTTGTTTGGGTTCATATTATTGGAATATTATTGAGGCCACTCATTCACCCCCCCTCTCAGTTATTCTAACAATTGGTATCAGAACTTGTGTGCTTAAAAAGGGAGTTTAACAGCTCAAGCAAAAGATCAGAAGATGAGAAAATGAGATGTGCCCAATTTGAACAAGGACAACTTTGCATCATGGAAAAGAAAGATAATAATCCACCTGCAAAGAAAATGTGGGATAAATTGAAGCTGGTACATGGAGGAGATGCTAATATACTAAGAGCTAAGGAAGAAATCCTAAGAGGTAAATTTGATGACCTAAGAATGAGAGAAGGATAAAATATCACTTAGTACAACTGCATAATAAAAGTAGTCAATGCTATCCGAGGAGTTGGAGGAATAATTGAAGAAGAGACAGTGGTAAGTAAAATCCTAAGAACCTTGCTTGTATATGCTATTAGAGTATCTGTTATACAAGAAATGAGAGCAGTTGAAAACAATAATGTCACTCTAGATAGCTTGGTTGGTAGACTGATTTAATTTGAGATGAATAACTTTGATAATAGTTTCTTACCATCTATTGAGTTTGCATTCAAATCTTCTTTGAAAATAAGTAAGTCAAGTCATAGACACACTATTAGAAATAATAGTGAAAGTGATAGTGATGACCAAGATCTTGATGAGATTGAAGCACTAATGGCTAGAAGATTGTAGAGATGAAAAGGTAGCTACAAAGGTAAATTACCACTTGTATGTTTCAATTGCAAAGAGATTGGACACTTTGTTGCAAGATGTCCTAACAGAAGAAAAGATGATAGAGGTAATGATAGTTCATACGAAAAGAAGTTTGATAGAAGTGACAACAGAGATTACCGAACCAACTGACAATCTGACAAAAGAGATACCCGAGACTACAAGGACAAAGGGAAGAAAGCTTTTTACCTAGATGAGAATAGAGATGGAGATACTGACACAGAATCTGAAGAAGACATTTAGATGGTATTTTTGGCCATGAAGGATGATTGATATAAAGAAGAAGGGTATGTAGAGACTACACTCATATCTAAGGTTAGTAAGAATGATGTCTGGATTATAGATAGTGGTTGCACTCACCACATGACTGGTGATAAACAAAAGTTTGAAACTTTTGAGTACTATAATGGTGGATCAGTAAGAATGGGCAATGACACACCTTATCCAGTTGAAGGTAAAAGGAACTATATTGTTGAATAACCTAATCAAATGTGAAAATGCTTACTGGGTAAAAGGACTTAATTATAATCTATTAAGTGTTTCACAGATGAATAAAATAGGTCATCGAGTAGCTTTTGAGAATAAAAAGGCAAAGATCTTTAATGAATTCGGAAGGTTGATCGGAAATAGTGAATAGACAAAAGGTAACCTTTTTCTATCTTGATGATATAAACCCTACTTGTTTGATGGCTAGAAACAAAGACATATGGTTGTGGCATAAGAGATTATGTCATGTGAATTTTGACAACATGATAAAGATAAGCAATAAAAGGAAAGTAAGAGGCTTACCGAGCATGAAAAAGCCTGAGCATATCATGTGTAAGAATTGTCAAAAAGGTAAGATGAAGAAGTCTAGTTTCAAGAGAAAATCCCATACATATAATGCAATTCTAGAATTAGTCCATACTGATCTATGTGGACCAATGATGACAGTTATATTTCTAAAAGAAAAATCAGAAGCATTCAAGATGTTTAAATGGTATAAATATATGTTAGAAAAACAAAGTGGTAAGGAATTGAAATGCTTAAGATCAGATAGAGGAGGGGAATTTGTTTCTAATGAATTCACTAACTATTGTAATGAGCATGGAATTAAAAGACAGGTTTTTGCACCAAGAACACCGCAACAAAATGGAATTTATGAAAGGAGAAACATATCAATTGTTGATTGTGTAAGAACACTGATGATTGAGAAAAACATCGCTCAAAATTTTTGGAGAGAAGCTGTCACTACTATTGTCTACACATTAAACATAGTACAATTTAAGAAAGACACCAAAAAGACACCCTATGAGCTTTGGTATGGTTACACACCCAATGTAAGTTACTTCATGATCTTTGGTAGTCAATGTTATATTTTAAAAGATGATAGAAATGGAAACCTTGACTCCAAAAGTGATGAAGGTATCTTTCTAAGGTATTCCACCAAGAGCAAGGCTTATAAATGTCTTAACAAGTCCTCTAACAAGATCATTGAAAGTGCAAATATCAAAATAGATGAATATGTAGAGAAAAATGATGAGGAAAGTAAAAGAGAACTAGAAGAATACAACAGGTTTGTTTACACTGAAGAACCTAACACTCTACCCAACCAACAATGTATCACTCCTGAGAAAAAAAACATTGCACTTGAGCATCAGGCTGCAATTACCAAAAAATTAGGAAAATCCTCAAAATGTTTTTCCAAGCGATGGAGATAAGAATGAAGGTCAAGAAGATGATCAAAATGATGGACAAAGAGCTGAACCAAAACTTGCCAAGTATGTCAGAAGACATAATCCATAGAATAAGATCATAGGAGACAAGAAGGTTGGAATGATAACAAGAAGTAAGTCACTAAACACTAAATGTTTACTTTGTGATTTTGAGCCTAAATCTGGTAATATTGAAAGTGAAAATGAAGAATAAGTCAGTGCTATGAATGAAGAGATAGAACAAATTGAGAAGAAGAGTACATGGACACTAGTACCGATACCATATGACAAGAATTTCATCGAAACCAAATGGATATTTAGAAACAAGATGAATGAGACTGGAGAAGTCATAAGGAATAAAGCAAGATTAGTATGCAAGGGGTATGCACAAGAAGAAGGTATTGATTATGGTGAAACCTTTGCACCCATTGCTAGAATAGAAGGAGTAAGAATCTTACTTTCTTATGATGCATTCAAAGGATTCAAGGTATACCAGATGGATGTCAAATCTCCATTCCTAAATGGAATACTAGAAGAAGAGGTATACATTGAACAACCAGAAGGGTTTGTTGATCCAGATAAGAGAAACATGGTATGTATACTACATAAAGCCTTGTATGGATTGAAACAAGAACCTAGATCTTGGTATGAAAGACTTCACTCCTATCTCATAAGCATTGAATTTGTAAGAACAAGTGAAAATAACAATATGTACTTAAAAGAAGATACCGAAGGTAATATTCTGATTGTTGAAATATTTGTTGATGATATCATATTTGGGGGAAATATAATGTCATGTAAATCCTTTGCTAATGAAATGAGAAAATAATTTGAGATGTCAATGTTTGGGGAGATCAAATTCTTTCTTGGTCTACAGATTCTTCAACAAGATGTAGGCATATATATCACTCAGTCCAAATACATCAAGGAAGTGTTGAAGATATTCAAAATGGAAGAATCCAAGCCAGTTGGAACACCTTTGGCAACTGGATGTAAGCTGACAAAAGAAGACAAATCAAATGAGGTAAATCAAACCTTGTATAGATCAATGATTGGAAAACTAATGTATGTTGTTCATACCAGACCAGATATAGCACATGTAGTTGGAATAGTTGCAAGATTCTCTGCTAATCCCAAAGAATCACACATGATTGTTGTCAAGAGAATTCTGAGATATCTAAAGAACACCGAGGACTATGGCTTATGGTATAAAAGAGAAGGCAAATTCGAGCTTCAAGTCTATACAAATGTTGATTGGGCTAGAAACTTAGATGACCGAAAGAGAACAACTGGAGGAACATTCTTCATGGGTGATAGACTTGTCACATGGGTCAGCAAGAAGCAAGGATGCATCTCACAGTCTACTACAGAAGCAGAATATGTGGCTGCTGCTGCAAACTGCTCTAACATTGCCTAGATCAAATAGTTTCTGGAAGGTATGAATATGAAAATTATTGAACCAGTGATTATATATTGTGATAATACCAGTGCAATTAATATTTCTAAGAATACAGTCATGCATGCTAAGACTTAGCATATTGCTATCAAATATCATTACTTAAGAGAACAAGTGCAAGAAAAAGAGGTGATATTGGAATATGTTCAATCCAAGTGAACAATTTGCTAACATATTCACCAAGCCATTGCCTAAAGATACATTTGAGTACCTGAGAAACAGACTAGGGGTCCGACCCTTGTCTATTGGTAAGTAATCTGACTAGGAGGCTACATCAACACACACATAATCAAAATATCATTCATGTTGATGCAAGCACAAAGATGGACTGCAAAGATACATCAGTACACAGAAAGGTACATATCTACACTGAAAACCAGAGTCACTATATATCTAATGGATAGGGAAATTCAAGGAGTATATTATAAAAAGGTGAAAGGATATAACTTTGGCATAATCAAAGTTTACTTTGGCATTGTTGTCAAAGGGAGAAAAGTTCCTGAGAAGTTACAAAGGATTCAAAGGGAGAGATTGTCATTATCCAAAGGGAGAGAATATCCAAAATATCCAAAGTGAGAGATTACATATGAAATATACATCATGACTATCACAAGGGAGAAAAGATATCAAATGCAACCTGTAAGGGAGAAATATATCAAAAGGGAAAGATGACTTATTGCTATCAAAGGAAAAAGAGATGATCAAGGAGAGGAACAGTCAAAGGGAGAGACAACGTCAGAAAAAGAATCAGAAGTTGCACCTACATCTATCCAATCAAGGGATTGAAGATTGAAGAAGTCACTCTACACAAAACAAATCTAATATATATGAGCTTACCGAGAGCCATACATTTGTATTGGTTATAGAATAATAAGATTGGTAGATTGATGAACTACAACTATTATATTTCATATTGTATTAGAAATAATATAGTGTGATAATGTAGTGTGTTTCCATCAATGCCAAAGGGAAAGATTGATGAACTATAAATGATTGAATGTTTGAAGATGCTAAGTTGATGATCACCAAGCTACCAAAAGTTAATGCAAGACATTAAATCATTTAATAGATTGTATTTTCATTGATGTAAACTTGATATAATCTGATTGGTTATATACAAAGTTTCAAAGACTTTAGAGAAAAAGAGTGATAAAGGTTATGCTTTCAGTAATGCATAAAAGATAAGCATTCACTAAGTGACTACAAACACCTACAGGAAGTGCACCTCGACGGACAGAGAAACCTGAAAGGAAAGTCACAATGATGCCCGAGCAAGAAACTTGACAAGAATTACCGATGAGAAGAATTACAAGCATTATTGACAAGAAGAACTTCACAGTGGTGCCCGACGAATAGACAACCCTGACGAAGATGCCCAAGGAGAACTAAAGTCTTGACCAAAGATAACTAAGATTTAAAACACCGAAAGGAACTAAAGTTCAGAAATGACAAAAGACTTAGCTGGCAAGAGCTAAAGAAGGAATTAACTGGTTGTTAATATTTTTTTCATCGACAAGTTAAAGCCAGAGATACGAGAAAGATTTAAAATTGTTTTATTCTAGTTGTCAAAGAGAAATTTATGAGATAAAATTGAAGTAAAGCTTTAAAGAAAGATTGGATAAAAATGCGGATCACGCCAAGAACAAGAAATTCAAGAACTGAGAAATGGTGATATCATGTCTATAAAGAGACAAGCCAATTCATTGTGAATTAGGGGTGAATAGAGAAGAAGGATGCTGGAGATAAATTGGTGAAGAACAACTTCATACAGTCCTGATCAATCAAGTTGAGGAAAGAGCTAAAGATTTCTGCAAACACTGAGAAACATAGAAGCACAACATCACCAAGCAGAAAGAAGTGGAGCAAATGTATTGAAAAGATACATTGATTAGAAAGTTATTATGAGATTACAATAGATCTGAAAATATGTAAACTATAGTTGTATATGTGAATGGGTCATTTACTATTTCAGTTTAACCATTGGATCAAAAATTCTCTTAACTGAGTAGGACTTAACAATCCTTTCTATATTCAGATACATCCCAAGGAGTTTCAAAAATTTTGATCACAAAGATAGCATAAGATGCCAGATACCATTTGACACACTACACTGGTTTAGTCATAAAAGGTAGCATAGAGATGCCTGATATCAAGTGAAAAACTATTCTATTTAAATCCTCTAACAAGGTCACACCTAATAGTGTGTTTTTAACCTTTAACAGGGTCAGCTCTTCACCGAGCTCACTTCAGAAGAGTGAAAATTTTGGGTTACTGGTCCCAAGTGGTTTTTCCCTTAACAGGGTTTCCATGTTAAAAATCCATGTGTCAATGTGTTTATGAGTCATTACTTTAGTGTTTTGCATTACACATAACTAATATGGATTGATCGGTATACACTAAGTTAGTTACAACATTTTGGTAAATGAAACACTACGAATTGGTAAAGAGTAAGAATAAGGTTTAACAGTGAACTTTGAGCAGTAGTTATTTGTTGAGTTTATTTGAAGGCATTCATCTTGTAGGAATGAAGATAACTAGAGGATTATAGTTGTGGTAATAAGTTTTTTGGGTTCATATTATTGGAATATTATTGAGGCCACTGATTCACCCCCCCCCCCCATCCCTCTCAATTATTCTAACATATACATCTATATATTNTATTATTGGAATATTATTGAGGCCACTGATTCCCCCCCCCCCCCCATCCCTCTCAATTATTCTAACATATACATCTATATATTCAAAGATTTTGACCTAGTTAGGTTTCACGCTTTACAAGAAAAAATCTATGATCAAAGGTTTACAACTTGACCTTGATCTCTTAGTTTGTATGTTTACATTCAGTTAGACTGATTAAAACTATTACTTATGATTTACTTGATCCTCAAGAAATAGTTTTATAACTAAGAAAAAAGCTATTTTTAAGACTGAAGTACTTTAACTGACGTGTATCTCAGATCCACTTTTCTCATAAATAAAACTATCTCTCGGTAGACTGGTGCTCGGGTATGCTCTGTAGACTGTGCTCTTGGTTTAATTTGTAAATTGTCTATCAGTGATAGTGTTATCGATGTTCACTGATATCGGTGATCATTGTGTTGAGATATTTTCGATGACCATTGTACTTGTCTATTTTGGTGACCTCTGCGCTTGTCTATTTTCTAGCACTCGGTGATCATGTTACTGATAGTCCAAAAACTATTTCCTTTTATACTAATGACAAATTATGATCATCACTTATGTGAGCATAACTTGAAATATTATTATAGGAAGAAAAAATTTCTTAGTGATTTCATCACAAATTAAACCATACATTTCCAAACACAAGGACTAGGTTTTTTTTTTGTGCAAATGTTTTTCCTAACGAATTTTATGATATAGATGTAGCCAAGCTCATAAAGTATCCTAAAGGAGAGTAGGAGGACTCAGGGATAATGAAAGTGAAGCTAGTGAGTTTGTTTATGACTATGCCATAGAGAATGAAGAATGGGGGCTCCTTTCCAAAAACTCAATGTTATGAGGGTCTTTTATAACATTGAGAAAGTTTAATAAGTCCAACCATTACGCACTTCAACTATAAAAAAATGAGAGTGATTTTTGCAATCCTATTTTGTGGTCATTCTATTCACTATGCTATCATTGGAAGGATATGCATCTTGACCTTCGTTTCCCATAGTTTTTTAGTTGAAGTTCAAACAATGTATAGTTGAGTGGTGCTCTTTGGGCATTTCAATTAGTAGAAAAACATTTGGTAGACCACAATGAAGCACTGCCAATGATAGGTAGAGGTGGGTCAACAATCTATTATTTTTGAATAATAATGAATGCATATTCAGGGATTGGTGTCTCTTATTGTGTATATTTTAGTAGATAGTAATAATTTTCTTTAATAGTAGTATTGTATCAAATATTTATTCACTCAACAAATTGATTACTTTCGAGGAGTAAAATTTTGTATTAATTTTATTTATTTTTACACGAGAAATATGAAAATCAATGTATTATAATTATATTAAATTGTTCTAAATTATAGACATAAGATTTATTATAGAATTTATTTTTAAACTTCAAAACTAATATAAATGTTGAGAGTTATTTTTTCAATTAGCAAAAAATGGCCTTGGGGGCCAACCCATTATATTGAAAAATTTAAAATGGTTATGAAAAAGGCTTCTCTAGAGTGGAGGGCCAAGATTACAATAGTATTATAGAGCTAAAACCTTACACATATACCCATTACAACCACTTAATAGTGATATTCCCATTACATATCAATAAAATCAATTATTACCCTTAGTGTGTAACAATAGCCCAAAAAAACCCATACATAATCAAGCCACCATTAAGATTGAAAATTTACACCATAAATGTAAAAAGACAAGGATCAAGATCACCTTACACAATCTCTTCATTGTCATTTTTCTTGGAATGAAATATACATCACATGATTAACAATAGTTAACGATCGATGTCATGTTCTAATAGATAATTTGTGTACATCAATCCTTAGGGAAATAAGTCCAAAAATATCAACTTCCAGTTGAAAAAGAGTCATTGATTAGTATTGTAGTAGTAAAAAAGTGGCAACATTAATTTACAAGATAATTGAATCTTTTCATTTGACAAGAAAATTTATTAATAGATATTGTAGCTTAATATAATGTATTAATAGAGTTTTATATTTGTTTGAGGATATACTATATCTATAGAATAGTAAATTGAGAAAATCAAAAGATTTACAATCAAAAGATTTACATTATGAATAAAACTAAAGTAGAATTTTACTATTATAATCATTGATTTCATCTACTACATCCAATCTTTTGGATTTATAAAGGTATTATTTTCTCATAAAAAACTAACTTACTGGACTAAACTTCCCAACTAACTTAACTACAAAGTCTAGGCAAATGGCCTGATTATCCAACTTTGCATTGCATTAACCCAAAATCTTCTTGTCTAGGCTAATGTTCCAACTCTGCATCAAAATCAACTGAAACTTATCGGTCTAGGAAAATACCTAAAAAATTCAACATTACCTCTAAATCAAGACATACTCCATTATCCACAAGCATACCACTCCTTGTAAATTAAGGAAAACTCTAGCATCGACAGTAACACATCTCCAATAAAATGAATCAAGACAAACTTAATAATTTATAGATACCACTCACATGTCTACAGATCAAGATAAACCCAGTTAACTATAAACTAAGATAATTGTTATGTAGATTGAGACAAATTTAGTTATCTACAAATGAAAAAAAAACTACTCCATAGATTGAGACAAACTCAATTATCTGCAAAATCCCCCGTTTCTCCATGAAGGGATTCAAAGGATGACAAAACCCCTCTTTTATTCAAAGACACAAATTAAAATTGCTTCTCATATAATGAATGACCCTTCAACAAGAAGCTAGCTTGAGATGCTAGATATCATCCTTCCTCCATTTCATCCAACCTCCAATTTGATCTTGTTACACTCTAACTACCAAATGTAGCATTAAAAGCATCCAAGGTCCACTTATGTGTAACATAGATGACAAGAGCACAATATATATCTATGATTAGCTATAAGTAATAAGTGTAAGGCTCAACCGAAAATGAACCTTTTACAATATGATCAAATTAAAACCAAGAGATTGGCTACTAGAAACTGATATTAGACCATTATAACAACCATAAAAACTATTTGAATTTATTCACAATTCCAAAATGGGACTCTCGGGCTTCATATAAAAAATACTTTCTGGGCCTCGTATAAACTAGCACTTGCACCTCAACAAGGTCCAATAGTTACGCTAACAGGAAGATATAATTTATTGATACATTGAAGGGTAGGGGTAAAATGAAATTAATGAAACATCTATGTTATTCTAATTGGAATCTCAAACTTTAATTTCTGACCAATAGAAGAAGATAATTAACTTAAATGAATGTTGGCAAGTGACGTAACATAATTTGTGTTGCATGGTTGTGTATTTATGTATTCAAAGTACAAAACCATCTTACAATGCATGGGAAAAATAAACCTGGTAGATGGGTTATGAATAACACATTTGTTGTTGATCAATGCCAAAGTTTTAACATATGCTATTTGTCTTCAAGACATAAAGAACCAAAGCAAGGTGTTGTATTCATAACATTGAGTGTAGTGGGGGAAAAGCTATTAATCAAAGTATATGATGGAATCATGATTATATTTTCTTGATGTATTTAATATTAGTATTATTGTAATAACTTAGGAAATTTATGTATTGAGAAGGGAGGGGTGAATCGGTACCCTTAAAAAATTTAGCCATTCACACTGATCAATTACCGAGTTGAATACAACGCATAAACTAAACATAAAGTAAATAACTCACATCATGAAATATGCAACACATAACACAAATATTTTGGTCATGTAGAAATCCTTTGTTAGAGGAAAAAACTACAGTGGGCATGACACCCACAATCCTTCACTACTCTAGTATAAAGGTTGCTCGGTTAGAGCTTGATTTAACTACTTCTGATAGCTTACCCTGTTAGGAGTAATATACTTGGTTAAGAGTACAAAAGACTTATTTAGTCTACCTTGTTAACTGATTTTACAATCTCTAATCTAAGAGATGTACCTGGTTAAAGGTTTTACAAAATATAAGACCTATTAGGGCCTACCCACAAGCAAGATTTTTACTTCTCTCTCTACAACAAAATTCACTACAAATGTCTGATAGAAATGCATCAATCAAATTTTTTCCAGACCTAATGTGCTCTATATCTCTACTACCTTGTTTTTCACTTGGTATCTTAGTATCATAAGCTCTGCTTCATTATGCATACCTCTCCTTTGCTTCACCTTTTAACATCTTCATCAACTCTTCATCTTTAGCAACATCAAAAACAACTTCAACAACAATGTCAACTCTTTCTCAACTCTATCAATAACTTACTCAATGTTCAAAACTAATCTCTTATAAAATCTTCAGGCGGTTAACTGTGACTTAGGCGGTTAACCAAATCTAGGGCATCAAGAATCAATGGTGTAGATTAAGTGGTTAAACTTAGGTTACATCTCCAATGTCGTATGCCTTCTAAAACTTCATTGGTTGATCTACCTCGAGATCATATCCAATCATGTGTTTGGAGTCCCAATGACTCACCTAACTTTTGTCTTAAAATCTGTGCAACAGTTCCTTCTCGATGTCCAGATGTAATGTATCTAAATTCAAATGAAGTATCAGCTCTGGAGTGCTCGGTAATATACTTGTGCTTACTCGGTAACTTTGTACTCTCTTTTTGATGTCCATGAGTGCTCGATAACTGTCTTTGCATATCTCAGTATATGCATCTTGCTTGGTGCTCAGTGGCTATCCTGGTTACCTTTACCGACTGTGTCTCCTTTATTTTATGGCTTCCTTCTTTCGGTTGCATTCACCGATATATGACTTTGTAGAAAACTAATGACAACAAAATCTCTTTAGGAGTAACAGTTAATTTTGTCCATGGATTGGAGAATAATCCTGCAAAAGAGCAATTTGTATTAGTGGATTTATATTACATTGTTATGTATTGCATCAAAAAACACAATAATCAATAGCAGTAGCTATGAGACAAACCCAAGAACACCTACTCTTACCTTTAGAGGTTGTTTTTGTTTGATTTGAGACCATCTCCTTAAAGTTGATTTTGGCATGGAATCTACGCATCATAAATAATTAGGAGAAATGTGAGGGGAATATAGCAAAGAGTTTCATACCTTTCTTTATTAGAGTGTGATTTGTTGTAGTTGAGCTTCCTCTTTTTCCCTTATAATTGTATATGGATTATTTTGCATTTTGGAGTATCTCTCGAAGGAGAATGTTGGTTTAATTGGAAGTTCATTCAACAACTTGACTCTAGATATGGTTGTGAATGTCAGGCCCTACCTCTCTATTTTTCCAATATCAATCATTTCTTTCTATAGTGTAAGGCCTTGGGATTTATGTATGGTTATAGCCCATGTCATTGTGAGTGGTATATGTCTTCTTCTACCTAGAGATACATGAATTATTAGTACACTTTTGGGTTCATCACTGTTCCATGCCGGTCCACAATAATTATCGATTATTTCCACAACATACATTAGTACATCAGGTGGTTTGGAATCGTGGCTATAAACAATTTCAATTACTTCTCCAAGGGCTCCATTGACAAGGCTTTCTTGTGTCCATATGTTGGTTGTGAGCATGATGCATTGACATCTGCAAAGAAGGACTTGTTTCTCAAATTGTTCACCATTACATGCATTTTCCATTGTGCTCCTAGTGCTTGTTGCAACACTCAAAGGAATTGGACGGTTCAACAGTTTTATCATTCTCTAATTGTGTAGTTTGACCATATCATTAGTAGCAAAAAATGCATCGAGTTGTCAAATTGTTCATTTTCACTTGGTGTAAGGTTCTAGTCTGTGTAAGTCATCAATAGTTCCCAATCTTATTTCTTTGGTTATTTATTCTATATGTTCTACAACATTTGACAAAATCGGGTCTGTCATGAAGATTCACCTTGTTGTCAAAACATTATTTGTAATGTGATGATTGTCGTGAATTGATCCCACAATATTTTTGCACTTGAATATGAAGTGTAGATGAGCTTGTCTATCACATGCGGTAGTTGTGCAAGGTCACCAACCAGTGTCATAGAGATTCCACCGAAGCATAAATGTTGTTTGTGGGGGAATGCCTCATGTAGTCAGTTGTCTATTTTTGTAGTAGCTTTGGTCCTATGAAGCTCATTTCATCAATTAGAATGTATCTTATGTCCTTCAATTCTTCTTGGAATATTGTTTATGATTGTCCTTGCAAATGTCGTATTTCTTTAATAGGAATCCTGGGTGTTGAATGTATAGTTGTTGCATGTATGTTGAATGCAATAAATCCTGTAGGAGCTAGTGTGAGTAGTTTTCTTTTTTGTTGTGGTGTCTTATTATTGAGTGCACTTCGTATGCAAGATATTAAGTATGATTTTCTTGTACCAGTTGTTCCTTGAATAATCATGTGCAGTGGTTTAGAAAAGAGACATTCACTATGGTTTGTTATTATTTTGAGTGCCATTTTTTCTCTTTTAATAGTGTATAGCTTGGAATGTTAATGCTAGATCTTATAATTTCGTATTGTTCACATTTTTTGGTGTAAATAAATTATTTCACAATCTCATGCAAATTTTGTGTTACTCCAATATGATCCCATCTATTAGTGCTATCAAAATCATGCCTTCCAAGCATCTTAAGTTCATTTAGGTAAATATTATGAGGGCTCCATTTACAAAAGTAACTGCCATTCATTCATCTCTATTGTGTCCCGCATGTTCATGTCATCATCGGTCTCTGAATCTTTTGAGTTTTCTTCCTCTTGGGTGGTATGATTAACATGTCATACATCATATTTGGTTGCATTCATTTTCTTCTAGTTTGTGATAATCAAATCCTTTGTAATCCCTATGTCAGTTTCAATACAATGAAAATGTGTGTACAAGAGTAGCTCACTCCAACAAAATATTTCAAATTATTCAGAGTCCTCTTTTTGGGATGTTGTAGAACTTTGGGTATACATTGGCGATGGATTTTGCCTTTCTCTATTTCCATTTGCATTGTTTACGACTTGTAGAGTAGGAGAAATATCTTGTAGATCCCAGTAGTGTTAACATCTCGGGTTCTGGATATTGATTTATGTAGGCATTTAAGTAGCTAGATTGGATGTGGCTCTCACCTATTTTTCTTGTTTTCTGATGGAACACTTTCCATCCAACATTCAAAGATGTGAAAGGTTGACTAAAAACAACAAGGGGAAATATTTTTGAAGCATATGACAAGTTTCTTGTGATCCTATATCACGTTCTGCCACAATATATATCATGAATTTATGATATGTTGCAAGAGCAGGATGATCTACTTGATGGGTTTTTGATATTCTTCTTAACATATTAGTACAAGTCTCAAATATTTTCTCTGCTTTTGATGCATACTTGGAAATGTATTTTAAAACAAAAGCTCATGAGATAAATGGTTGGAAATCTATGTTGGCTCACCATATCAAAAGCATTGATGAGTTGTGTATGTTGAACCTATCATCATTTCTTGCAGGATCATATTTTTTCTTCCCAGCATCATCACTTGATAATGTAAAGAGATTTTGTTCTTTCAATGGAGATTTATATCAACACTATCTTTTTGCCCTTCCTTCGCAAGCATGTTCCCTCTTTGCATTTTGTGTTCCTCAGGATACGATAAACTATCTCCTCATAGTCATGGGAAGGATCTGTAGAAAATATTTGAGTTTTGTTTAGCAAGCATGGATCAACCAAAGGAGAGAGAAACACTGGGTTGTTTCTATCCATTGCATCACGAGGGTCCAAGCACTGACATACATGTCAAAAAAGGTTTGTGCTCTTTCAATTTCAAAAAGGTTCTTCTAATCAAGCCTATCCATATCTGGAGCATTGTGAATCCAAACAAACCCATGTACATGGGCAGTGCCTCTATGTTTCCCCTCATATCTATACCAATATTCTTTTGCACCAAGTATTTTTTCAATCACCTCCTCATTAAATATTTTGAATTGTTCATGTAGGTATAATGATGTGAGATGGGGGTTATTGATTATGTTATCCAAGCATTTCTTGTTTGATTATATTTGGGTAGACACATCATTATAGAGCACACATTGCAGATCTAGCCACCTAGTCTCTGATGCACTTAGTGTGAAGAAAAGAGAGGGAGATCCTAGTTGGTTGATCATCTTTGTCAACTTAGCATGATACTTGTTCCAATATGGTCTTGAACCTCTAATGGATGATCCAAAGTGCATGATCTCCTCAGCTAATTGTGTATCAGGAAGGTTCTTTAGGTGTGCACGAAGGTTTTCAATGGTGGTCAGTATGTTCTCCTTTGTATTTTTTTAACAAAAACTTATGTAAGTGCTTGACTGTGGTGTCACATCATGAGATTAAAGATAAAATATAAAAACCTTGGATGCCTTCAAAATATTTGGTCATGGAATCTCATCAAGTGTAATGTATACTCATGGATTTTTACTTCTTTGAGGTGTGGTGGCATATATTGTGCAGTTCCATTAGGGAAGAGAGTTGGAAACACCATATCAAGAAACCCCTCAATATTGTATTAATTTATTGGAGATGAGTCTATTTTAGACTAGTCAATAATAGCATATGTGTTCATGTCTTCAAGGTCCAACGTTTTCTTAATAATTTCTAGTTCACATTTCTTTCTTGACATTTTTCCCATAATGATGAAGTATATGTTGCACTTCTTTCATCCTGGTCTTCTTCGATGTTCATTTCATTATATGGTAGTCCTAACTCCTCTTCAATTTCAATAGTGTGAAGCATGTTCAAAATGTCTATTCTTGCTTTAGGGATTTCTACTAAGTGTTCAAGACTTATGGAAACATCATTATAATATGGGCCATATTTTAATGTATTCCAACGCATCTCTAATGTGATTTCTACTTACATAACAATCGTAATAATACCCTTTTGCGTGCAATATTAGAACTATGAGGACATCCATATCTTCTATTATACGTGGAAGTACATTTGTGATGCATTTTATGTCTTGCACAAAGCTAATTGTGTGACCGCTATATTTTTATTTGCCTCCAATAGCATGGGTTACTTACAATATTGGGTTTACTCTAGCAATGAGCATTTCCTCTACCTGTGTCAATCTTTTCAATACCATAGGTTTCTCTCCTGGGTCCATGTTGTTAAGTGAAGAGAATCAAAGGATGCCTTTCTCTTGGAAGCATCTTTTGTAAGTTGTATGAGAATTTGACAAATAAAGAATCATTCTAGGGTAACATTCCTTCCAGACACTACATGTTTTTAGATTGGAAAGGGCATCTATTCTTTCTCTAAATTGTTTTAATGCTCTCATAAAGTTAGAATTGTTGTTGAATGCCATTGCTTGCATTGTATGTTGTTGTATTAAGGTATGTTGATCTTGGAACATTTCACTTTCTAAGTTTGTGCCATCCCTTTGTGCATTTGTTTATTGTCTGCGACGAGCACGATAATTTAGGCTTGCTTGACGGTTTGTAGTCTTAGTGTTTCTATTTGTTGGGGACCAGTTTGTCTTATTTCCAATTTCTAAGGATGCCTCAAGACAACTATTTCCTCTTTATGTTGACCATAGTACCCCCAAATTATTTTCTGGCTTTTCATTTTTACAAGTTCTATTACTCGAGGATCAACTTGATAATTTTGACAAGAACAATCCATGCTCTGTGTTTTGAAAATATCATGCCAAATCACTAATTATGACAAGAGAAGAGAAATAGATCAAACATACATGTAACCAATTCAATATAACTGGTAAATGTAGCATTGAGATGAATTAAGTGCACATATTCATACATCAAAAGAAATAATTATACATTGTTTCCATTATTCTCACTAACAATACATTACATAGGGTCGATATAATGAAAAACTGCAAAATAATTTACTCATATCATTAATTACATATTTTAGCACATCTTCCTATAAAGAAAAAATTACATATTGTATGTTATTGGAAGAAGCATGATGAAAATATCGTAAGTAGATCACACAATTTTTGAACAAGTATTCCATTTCTATTCAAATACATATACGAAACACACATCTACATAAGTGTTTACATATGTATATTTCCAAATAGACATCTATAGATTGTTCTCAAAAAGAAATAGCTATTGCATTGTGGTCCTTAAGATGTTGCATGCATGCTAGGGATGGTCTTTCTTGCCACCATACATTTCCTTGATTTTTTCAAGAAGAAAAGTGTTATATGCAATAAAATCTATTTCTTCAACTTTAGTGATAGTTGTCTTCAGTCATTCCACATCATTGTATGTTTCATTTCTATAGCTTAATGTGAAGAGGAACTCCTTGTTTAGAGCATCTTTTAGTATCTCGTATGTACTTTTTTTAAGGTTCTGTTCAAATTGAAGGTTGTATAATTTTTCTGCAGACATTCCCATGAGCTGTGTTGCAGCTTCATCAAATGTGATTGCCCAAACTATATCTGTGTGGTCTTGTAGCTTTATCTAAAGTATATAACTATAGTTGAAACTTGTGGCTATTAAATTGCACTTTGAACAATACCACATTCCAACATCATCTTTATTTAGTCTCTTCTAACATTATTTTCCACCTAACTTCAAAGGGCAAGCTAGATAGAAAATTGACTAAGCTTTAATGAATTGTGTTGTTTCTTTTAGTATGCATTGGAGGGGTTGAATTGTACACTCAACCTCGCATTGAATTGTACCAATTGTAAGTCTTCCAACTAGAAAAGATGTCGCAAAAAACTTTGCTGATAATTTAATGCGTTTTGCATTTTGTTTGTATAATTTTTTCAATGATTCTTCCATATCAGGGTTCATTTCTAGACTTGTAGAAACTAATGTGGTTATCACCTTACCATTATATGGAGACACCTGACCACTTTTAATAGCAATGATAATGGTTTCATGCTAAAGGTATTTCTCTTGTAGTTGGGAGCCTTCTTTATCTGCTACCATCCCCCATAAAGTAACATCTATTGTTGTCTCAACAACATCAACCAATCTTATGGTGTGTCTAAGGACCTCTGTCCAATCATGTCTCCTTAACGTTGAGCTTGGTTCCACACAAATGCCAACTCTAATAATATCAAAAACTGAATTATTACTTGCTTGCAATTTCAGAGATAGGTGTAAAGGAGAATTGGTGTTTTGTGATGGAGATGTCATCATCAAAAAGAGAAACCTTTGATTCATCTACCAAAGATATTTATAGACCACTATTAAGCCTATTATAAAGTTGATTGGCAGTCTTTATTGTACTTCCAGATATTGTGTACATAGCTCCAACCATGTATATTTCCATAACGAAGGTCTGGCGTGTCTCAATTCTTTCCTTATCTATAATGTCAAAGCTGAATATTTGTCCACTTCCTCTATTATTATTGTATTTGTGAATTTTTTTCTTCATAGTCACATGACCCATAATAGTCCATCTTGTTTGGAATAGATTCAAATTTTTGATAGGAGTCATTGTAATCGGTGCATCCTTCCTACTTTGGATTGGATTCAACCCAAAAAGTACTTTCTATGGAGTTAACCTTCCACTTGTTACAATTTGATTTGAGTCTTGATGCAAATTAGATGACTCTAGTACAATTTGTTTCATACAATCCTCTTGTTCTGGACATAGGAAGATTGTGTTAACACTCAAAATTACACCATAATCAAGTTTGATGAATACTTGATCGATTTTGAGGAACATGGAAACAAACCAAGGTTGTGGGTAACCTATAGCTGGAATGAATCTCCGGATGAAGTCCAGCTTCTTGTCTGGTAACTCACTTGAAACCACCTAAAACTAAACCTTTTGCTGGAGGAAAGAGGTAGAAGGATGAACATAAATAAATCTAACTCCTAAAGGGTGATACACCAGAAAATTATGTTCTGAGATCCACAAATATAACAGACACACAATAAGAAAGGCAACATATACTTCTTTGCACAGTCCCACTAATTCATAATCTCTGCATAATCAATTTGTAAGAAGGCTTATAACAACAGTCTCTAAAAGGAGAAAGGATCTCTCACAATCTAGAAAACTGATTAAACAAAACTCACAATCTACAAAGAAAATATGAGAAAACACTGCATAAAAGTACCAACATGCAATACAGATTGGAGGATAAATGATATCATAGAAATTTGCACCTACACTAAGCACACAGTAACAGACCAAGTGAGGAAGGCATAAGCTATAAATCACATAAAAAAGGTGTCCTGAACCTGTATATCTTTGAAAATGGGTTACAAAATCTCTTTGCTCTTGTTAAGAACTTAGAAGAATAGATATAGAACAACAAGCCAAAGGAAAAAGAACTCCTAAACAATGAGCCTTCAACTCATACTTATGCTTTTACATGTCAACTGCATCATTAATATTGGTAATAAATTATGGGTCAGATTAAGCCTATCCAGCCACCTTTTAGCCCTTCAAAAGTCTACAAAAATGCAATTTGGTGACCCAAAAGTCATACCCAAATAATATCATCATAAAGACTCCCTCATAAATGCATCACTATCCCCTAAACAGCCCATAAGGAGCCTCTAGAATGCAATAACTTCTTGCTGACCTCTATAATTGCACCTTGACTCTTTTTTATGAGATACATTTGACTTTCCAACCCCTTGCCTTGTCAAATCCAAAAATGGACTTAAGATATTTAAATTTGCATTTTTAATAATAATTAATTGATTTAAAAAGTATCAATTAATTAATCATTAATTACATCATCACAAATTTAATCAATTCTGCTTATTTATTAATAATTAATTGATCTATAAATATATCAATTAATTATTAATAATTACATTATGCAAATATCCTTAACTCATTTGACGAATTTTTTAATTAATATAATAATATATTACTTAAATTTTAAGTAATATATTATTTTATTACTTAAAAGTTATATTGACATTTAAAAATATTAATTAATGTAACCATATATTACTTAAAATAAGTAATATATGGTTATATTACTTAACATTTTTAAGTAATAAATTAGATGTTTTCATGACTTAAGCTTTGCACTTTATGAAAAATGACATAAAGCACTGATTTTCTTAAATGAATTACAAGGTATTGAAAAATAAAGCAAAACCTAAAAGTCACGCTCAAAAACAAAACAAAAGGCATTTGTTTTGTTTCATTTGGTATTTGATATTTGGGAAAAAATGTGAGCTGCCTGGAAGTTTTTTTAGAAACCCTAAGGCAGCCGCCATGGAAGGAAATTGTTGAGTTATATGTTTGAATACACCCTCCTCTTGATGTGTGGCCGCCATGAATGGATCTCATCTAGAGTTTGAAACTTTTCTCACCATTTCATCGAAGGTTTCTGGAAGCTTTGAGGTTTTGCTGACTTCGAAGGTCTTTCTGAAAAAAAATGCAAGCCATTTTTGCAGGTACTTAGAGTTTTCTGTGTGTTTTATGAAAGCTTTGAGCTTCATTTGTTTAGTAATCTGCATCGTATGCATCAACAAAGGCATCTCTTTTCTAAAATCTCTCTTTTGCGTATATGGCATTTGGGGTTTCTATCTCTACATCTGGACACAATAGCAGTCCATCCCTTTGCTGTCGTAAGTGCCTAAAAAATAAAATGTGGGTTCAAAACCCCAACTCGCATGATAATTTGGGCTTTAAAAAATTTCTTTGGTCCAGCTTCTCTGAATCTATGCATATTGCTGAAAGCCATTAGGATTTATAGGTGGCTTTTTTTTATAAAAATGAACTATTTTTCTCACAGCCGCTTATGAACAAGTGTGAAGTAAAAACAACTCTTTCTAAATCCTACAGAACACGAACCCCATCTATGTTTACACACCAGATTTAAAAACATTTTGCAGAGCTCTAGTTTTTCTTTCTGAATGAATTTTAGAAATGTCTCAAATTTTCTGACAACAGTCCTTCCTCTAACATCAGCGGTGTCTAGTCAATCCACGATGCATGGCCTTTTAACATTATGCAAAGGCGAATATTTGATCAGCCTAGAAAACTCTTCTTCATTATCTGAAGAACCATAATCAGTTGTCCAAGCATGCCCTATAGTAAATTTGTGGAAACATAGCATATCCATTACACCAACTTGAGCTAAGGCACACCCAAAAAGATCAGGTCTCTAATTTACACAGGCAACAACAAGGAGACCTCCATTACTACCTCCCTCAATACATAGCTCTTTAGGTTGAGTATACCCTTCTGAAATAAGCAACTCGGCACAAGAAATGAAATCATCAAAGCAGTTCTACTTATTTTCAAGAGAACCTGCTTTATGCCACTCCTCTCCATACTCTCCACCACCACGGACATTTGCAATGGCACATATTGCACCCAGATGTTTTGCAATGACAATGCGTGCAATGTTCAATGATGGGTGGCACTAATATTGAAACCGCCATAACCATAAAATAATGTTGGATGCCTCCCATTAAGGGGGAGGTTCTTCTTGGACACAATGAACATTGGTATTTTAGTTCCATCCTTGCTTGACACAAAAACCTTGCGTTGATTGCCATCATACCACAGTTTGCAGCACTCTGTTAAATGCACTCTTTTTGGTTGTGAACTTCATGATCCATGGTGTATCCTTTCCTTTGAAGATAATTGCATCTATTGAGTATCTTTGTTCATCTGATAGTATGTTGGGCAGCATCTTATTCACTATTTTTTACTTAAATAGTGTCTCTGTAATCTTTCCATGATAGCATTATCTCCTTGTTTTTACATTGCCTTCAGGATATATTTGGCGCATATATAACTTTACAAAATCCTTAACAAATGAATGTTCATCCCACCTGGAAGAAAACATTGCATATATTGAATTGTTGTCCTTTACTACAGCTCTTGGTAACAAAAAAACTCTCTTATCTTCTACTTCGTGAGCAGCAATAAAAATCCCTTGGAGCATATGAAAGTTACTTTAAACAGTGAATCTCCTCTTTATAATGCAACTAATTTTGTAACAGCAATAAAAGCTATGATATTTCCTACAAAGTTACTGCTAGTTTTTAGATTTTATGAAATTATGGCTTTTATTTTGACAAAAACTGCAACTAGCTCTTTATGCTGAAATACGACCATCTGATGAAAAAAGACATGACTGTTGTTCTGAACTGTATCTTTTAATCATGACTCTTGGATTAAATAGTGCAATTCTGAAAAAGATTCAAGCATGGCTCTTACAACTTGAAACAATAAGGGTCAAATATATCTGCATCTGTTTACTTCCTCTGATTTGTTGATACTTGTGCATTTAACATTTTACTTTTGTTTTAAGTGGACACTTTTCCCTGTTTCATGCTTTGCTCAATTTGATGTGTTCCATCTCCTATCTTAGATAAAGAAACACCATGCTTCCTTCTTTTCTAGTCTATAAGGTTTCATCTTGAGACTGATGTCCCTTAAATAAACTTAGCTTGTCAATTTTGATTATAATTAAATGTTTCATATCGGAAATAATATGTCCCTTTAACATTATATATTTCCTTGCTTGATCTTGACACCTATTAAAGTAATTATTCAAATGCATATGTCGGGCTCATACCCAAAGGGAGCCTCAATTAGGGGCACACACACATTGAAATAATTATCTTCCTGCACATGGAACAAACCAATTAATGATAAAATCCTCCTTGCTTTGATGAAGATCCTGACTGTTCCTATGTAGGTAGGGGTATGACAGATAGTATGAGTGTATTGTGCGTAGTATTAGGAATCCGACATTGCTTAGATCTTTAAATATCTAACCCACCTCTTTTCATCTTTTCAGGTCTTGGAGTCTATGGAGACACCAGAACAACAACCAAACACATGGCAAGATGGGCCAGGAGGATCTACACCAGCCATATACCCCAAGGCAATGGTTGGTCCCTTTACTATTTCCTATGCATTTGTATTAATTTTCATATTTCTATTTACATAGGAATAGTTGAGATCACTCTCACGGTCTGTGTGAGAGGTTTATGTTCAATAGATTACTTTTATTTCAATTGCATCAAAAGATGTTATCTTTTATGTTTTGAATACAACTAAAAATTTTGAATTGAATATTTGTACTTGCAATCTTTTGATGCCCTGGATTTGATAAAAAAAAATGTACCTCTTTTCACTTGATATGTTTAATTTTCACTATGATGCAATCAGTAGAGAGAAAAAATAGTAACATTTCCTGGCGACATATGCGTGATGATTGCCTGCTAAGCGTATAAGACCAGCTGCCTTGAATAGTCCATTGGGCACGAAGCCACTTAGCAACCATATCAGCAACTAGAATTCCAATTGCATAAATTGATTAAACCTTTCCAATTGACTAAAAATAGGTGTATGGTCTGTGATAGGAAAGTATGAGACTTCCCTATCATTAATTATATATGTATATTTAGCCAGTTGGATGAGGTTGGAAACACTTGAACATAACTGAAACTTTCCTTTATTTTTTTTGTAGCCCTTGTTAATTCATTGAGAGTACGTGTATGGTTTATGACAGTAAAAGATAAAATTACTGGCATGAGTTATATATGCATTCCCCGTGAATTAGGAAGGTCTACAACAACATCTTCTTGCTCACTTGGCACTTCTGATTGACTGAGAACCTTTCTGAAAACTTCTTGAAAGATGGAAAACTAAAACTGAAACTAACTAAATGTGCTGGACAGCACTTATGGAAGGCTAAAAACTACAAGAAAACTATTTTTCCAAGGCACTTATTGAACAACTAAACTGCTGCAATATATACAAGGTTAGATCCTACCTCAGAAGCAGTTCTTGAGATGAATCGTGTTAACTGGGATTCGCTCCATGTTGCCATCCAACCTCAAAATCTAAAAGGCATTATATTGTTTACATTCTGATATAATATAAGGCCCGCTCCAAAAAGCATCAAACTTGGAGTGGTTTCCAAGTTTGCTTTTGCATTCATCCCATTTCAGCACTATGTCTCCTTCCAGGAAAATCCTTGGAGATGCCCTTTTATTGAAAGAACTTTTCATCCGAGCTTGATTATGTTCAATGGTTCTTAAAGCTGATGTCCTTACTTCTTCCAATTCAACTAGTTGTGCCAATCTTACAGTTAATGGCTCTTCTTCTATCATATCAAGCTGATCTGCCAAGTCAAGAGCTAGAAGCTCAAGTGAGATAGGTAACCGAGCCTCTTTTCCATAAACAAGTCTGAAAGGTGACTGCCCTATTGATCTTTTTTGAGTGATTCCATCATCCCACAAGGCTGATTTTAGTTGGGTATGTCATGCTCTCTGGTTACCCTCCATATTCCTTTTGATGATTCTGATCAGATTTTTCTTAGTAGACTCCGCTTGGCCATTGCCTTGCGGATAATAATTTGAAGACATATTAAGATAAATTCCATTCCTTACAGCCCAATCAAAAATTTTGAAACTTACAAATGCCAAAGCATTATCTTAGATGATGGATTCAGGAACACCAAACCTGAAAAACCAGTTCTTCATAGAAGTTTAGGACAACACTTTCATTAGCCTCCTTAAGCGCCACCGCCTCGGTCCACTTAGTGAAATAGGCTATTACTGTTAACACCCATTTGTGAAGAGCACTGGACGGTGGGTTTATTACCCCAATGAAATCCAAACCCCACTTCATAAAGGGTTTTTCAACCTATATTGGCTGTAGGGGTAAGGTTGCCAACTTATGTTTACTAGCAAATAGTGCACACTCCTTGCATTTTCTAACCCACAAGTGTGCGTCTTTGAATAGATTGGGCCACTAATAGCCACCCTTCATCACCTTGAGAGCTGTTTCTCTAGGTGAGAAGTAACCTCCAGCCAACCCATTATGAAACTCATGCAACACCTTATCCATTTTGTCAATTTCAACACACCTCAAGAGGGCGCCATTAAAGTCTCTTCTAAATAGAATATTATTAAATAAAATGTAAGGGATGGACTGCAGTCTAAAATACCTCCATTTTTCTTTATCCAAACCTTGTGGACATTCACCAGTCTGTAGAAAATGAGTCATTTGTTGTACCCAACTCGTGGCAGAATCTGAAACTGTTTGTCTATCATTTTGTAAAACTAAAATAGCTTCTTGCTCACCTTTTTCTCTGCTGCTTATGTCATCAGCAAGCTATTCACACAACCCTTTTCCCTTGATTAATTTGGTGACTTTTATCTCAACATCATATTCCATCACTTTAGTCACCCAACCAGCTCTTTTATCACTTAAATCCTTACTTAAAAGGAACTCTTTCACGCTCAGATGAGCCACCATTAGAAAAATCTCGTTATTAGATAACATGTGCTTAAATTTTTTCAAACTCCTAATAACAACAATAACATGTTTCTCCACAAATGAATACCTAAGCTTGTAGTCTTTAATTCCTTGGCTGAAAAAGGCCACCGACTGTTCCAATTCTTCATCATTGCACTGAACTAACATAGCTGAGATAGAATCAATATCTCCATAGGCATATAGAACAAAATCTTTAGAAAAATTAGGATTTATGAGTGTAGGTGCTGCTGCAAGTGCCTCTTTAATTAGCTCAAAACTCCTTTTTTCCATCTTTAGTCCAGCTGAATGGCATATTTTTCCTTAACATGGCAGTTAGTGGACTCAATAAATCTACAATATCTAGGATAAACCGTCTAACAAAATTTATCCGGCCAATAAAACTTTGCAAACCCTTCTTGTGCGTCGACAAGGAAAGAGCTAGAATTGCGGTTATTCTGTCAGGGTCATTAGTGATACCCTATTTTGACACCACATAACCAAGCAATCTGCCCTCATGAACAGCAAAAACACATTTTTGGGGATTAAGGGATATCCCAAACTCTCTGCATCTTTCAAACACATGTCTTAGATTCTTTAATAAGTGGTCTTTCGCTTCTCAAGAAAAGATAGTGATATCATCAAGGTACACTAAAACAATTTTATACATCAGTTTGTCAAAAGCCATGTCCATGGCCTTCTAAAAAGTTTCCCCAGCATTGGACAAACCAAAGAGCATCTTTTTGTATGCCATGGTACCTCATTTGGTGGTAAAAGTTGTCTTGAACTGGTTTTCCTCTCTTACTAAAATTTGATTGTAACCGGAATATCCATCTATTAAGGAGAATCTCTCAGATCCCAAGACTAGTTGAAGGATCTGCTCCATAGAAGGTAAGGGATGTCGGTCTTTCAATGAGGCTCTATTTAAGTCTTGAAAATCTACACATAGCCTTATTTTGCCATTCTTTTTTTGAACTGGCACAAGTTTTGAGACCCAAGAAGTATGCTTGATAGGAAAAATGATACTACTCTCAATTAGTTTGTTCAATTCCTTCTGCATAAGTGGCTCCAATTTTGGATTCAAAGGCCTTTGTTTCTGTCTTATGGGTTTTGCACTAGGTTCAAGCTCGATAGTATGTTGAGAAAGTTGGGGATTGAACCCCTTCAAATTGCTATACTCCCATGCAAAAACATCACTAAATTCTTGAAAAAGCTTAATAAATGAATGTTGTTCTTCCGTTGTACATACATTGCCCAGTTTAAGCAACTTTCCTTTGAACACCTCAACCTCCTCATAGTGTTCCTGTTGAACCTAAATGTTGGCTTTTGACCTTCTTGTTTCATCATCAGTATTGAAAATTGATTCTAAGGTGACCAAACCCTTTGGAACCTTGTTATTCCTTAGCTGCATATTTTGGCCTTCATACTGATGCTGAAAACTCTCCTGGTTGCCAAACAAAAACTCAGCCTCCTCTCTTAGGAAATTTATTATCTGCTAGTCATTTTCAAACACTTGCCAATGGACATTGTTATTAGGTACAACAGGTCTAATAATAACTTTCACATGCTGATTTATTGTGTTATTGGCAATCTTCTTCGAAATGTCAAATTCGGCACTAATGGCAGCCAATCTGTCTGCATTTTTATTCTGATTTCTGGGTATAGATACCAGATTAAATGCATCAAAACCCTCTATCAAGTCCCACACCCTATGTTTATAGGATTTCAACAACTCATTCTTAGTAAGGTTGATGCTCCTTACTTGATTAACTATTAATTCATTGTCACCATAAACCTTTAAATAGCGAATACCTCTTCTTCTTGCCCATTCTAATCCATGAATGAGAGCCTCATATTCAACAGTGTTATTGGAACAACTAAAATAGAACTTGAAAGCTGAATAATACCTTTCTTTACTTGGATAAACCAACATGCAACCGCCACCAACCCCAACTTTTTTCCTTGCACCTTCAAAAAATAGCTCCAAAACTTCGTCACTTTGCTGCCCAAACTGTTGTTTTGCACTTTTTTCGAGGTTAGGGATGACTGTGTCAGCTTTATGTATTAAATACATACCCAAACCAGCATGTCCCAGATGTTGTTCACAATTACCCTCTTCTTGATTTTGAACATCCCACTCATCTAGGAGTATATCTGGTATCGTATCAGTCTGAGTATTGCCTTCTTGATAAATAGGTTGCCCCTCTTGGTCACTTGCCAACAAGTTGGCGTTAACAGGACTTGGAGAGTAAGGTTCAACATGATCCTTGACAATAGGCTTGGATTTTATGGTAACTTTGGTGCCATGCCTAGTTGTAAATAGCATGTGGGACCAATCTGAAGACAAATAGCCACCAATCTTAGCAGTGAAATCCCTTGACAAGCATATAGCAAAGTAAGGAGGCAACTCTATGACATAGATATCTTGTGGGATAGAGAAGTTTGGAC
>MU224538.1:3535013-3557400 GCA_018584345.1 Thuja plicata | reverse complement strand
AAAGTACCAACATGCAATATAGATTTGAGGATAAATGATATCACAGAAATCTGCACCTACACTAAGCACACAATAACAGACCAAGTGAGGAAGGCATAAGCTATAAATCACATAAAAAAGGTGTCCTAAACCTGTATATCTCTGAAAATAGTTTACAAAATCGCTTTGCTCTTGTTAAGAACTTAGAAGAACAGTTACAGAATAACAAGCCAAAGGAAAAAGAACTACTAAACAATGAGCCTTCAACTCATACTTATGCTTTTACATGCCAACTGCATCATTAATGCTGGTAATAAATTCTGCGTCAGATTAAGCCTATCTAGCCACCTTTTAGCCCTTCAAAAGTCTACAAAAATGCAATTTGGTGACCCAAAAGTCATACCCAAATAATATCATCATAAAGACTCCCTCATAAATGCATCTATATCCCCTAAACAATCCATAAGGAGCCTCTAGAATGCAATAACTTCTTGCAAACCTCTATAATTGCACCTTGACTCTTTTTTATGAGTTACATTTGACTTTCCAACCCCTTGCCTTGTCAAATCCAAAAATGGACTTAAGATATTTAAATTTGCATTTTTAATAATAATTAATTGATTTATAAAGCATCAATTAATTAATCATTAATTACATCATCACAAATTTAATCAATTCTGCTTATTTATTAATAATTAATTGATCTATAAATATATCAATTAATTATTAATAATTACATTATGCAAATATCCTTAACTCATTTGACAAATTTTTTAATTAATATAATAATATATTACTTAAATTTTAAGTAATATATTATTTTATTACTTAAAAGTTATATTGACATTCAAAAATATTAAATAACGTAACCATATATTACTTAAAATAAGTAATATATGGTTATATTACTTAATATTTTTAAGTAATGAATTAGATGTTTTCATGACTTAAGCTTTGCACTTTATGAAAAATGACATAAAGCACTAATTTTCTTAAATGAATTACAAGGTATTGAAAAATAAAGCAAAACCTAAAAGTCACACTCAAAAACAAAACAAAAGGCATTTGTTTTGTTTCATTTGGTATTTGATATTTCAGAAAAAATGTGAGTTGCTTGGAAGTTTTTTTAGAAACCCTAAGGCAGCTGCCATGGAAGGAAATTTGTTGAGTTCTATGTCTAAATACACCCTCCTCTTGATGTGTGCCCACCACGAATGGATCATCTGGAGTTTGAAGCTTTTTTCACCATTTCATCAAAGGTTTCTGGAAGCTTTGAGGTTTTGTTGACTTCGAAGGTCTTTCTGAAAAAAAATGCAAGCCATTTTTGTAGGTACTTAGAGTTTTCTATGTGTTTTATGAAAGCTTTTGAAAGCTTTGAGTTTCATTTTTTTAGTAACCTGCATCATATGCCTCAACAGAGGCATCTCTTTTCTGAAATCTCTCTTTTGCATATATGGCATTTGGGGCTTCTATCTCTGCATCTGAACACAATAGCAGTCCATCCCTTTGCTGCCGTAAGTGCCTAAAAAATAAAATGTGGATTCAAAACCCCCACTCGCATGCTGATTTGGGCTTTAAAAAAGTTCTTTTGTCTAGCTTCTCTGAATCTATGCATATTGCTGAAAGCCGTTAGGATTTATAGGTGGCTTTTTTTTTATAAAAAGGAATTGTTTTTCTCACAGCCGCTTATGAACAAATGTGAAGTAAAAACAACTCTTTCTAAATACTGCAGAACACGAACCCCATCTATGTTTACACACCACATTTAAAAACATTTTGCAGAGCTCTGGTTTTTTTTCTGAATGAATTTCAGCAGTGTCTCAAATTTTATGACAACAATCCTTCCTCTAACATCAACTGTGTCTAGTCAATCCATGATGCATGGCCTTTTAACATTATGCAAACGTGAATATTTTATTAGACTACGGAACTCTTCTTCATTATCTGAAGAACCATAAACAGTTGTCCAAGCATGCCCTATAGTAAATTTGTGCAAACATAGCATATCCATTACACCAGCTTGAGCTAAGGCACACCCAAAAAGATCAGGTCTCTGATTTACGCAGGCAGCAACAAGGAGACCTCCATTACTACCTCCCTCAATACATAGCTCTTTAGGTTGAGTATAACCTTCTGAAATAAGGAACTCAGCACAGGAAATGAAATCATCAAAGCAGTTTTGCTTATTTTCAAGAGAACCTGCTTTATGCCACTCCTCTCCATACTCTCCACCACCACGGACATTTGCAATGGCACATATTGCACCCAGATGTTTTGCAATGACAATGGTGCAATGTTCAATGATGGGTGGCACTAATATTGAAACCGCCATAACCATATAATAATGTTGGATGCCTCCCATTAAGGGGGAGGTTCTTCTTGGACACAATGTACATTGGTATTTTAGTTCCATCCTTGCTTGACGCAAAAACCTTGCGTTGATTGCCAGCATACCACAGTTTGCAGCACTCTGTTAAATGCACTCTTTTTGGTTGTGAACTTTGTGATCATTGTAGTTACAAAGCATGGCCACTGTGCTTTCTAGACAACATTGCAAACTCTTGTTGCTATTACATTGATGTTCATGATAAATTTGTGGATGGTTGCTTTGTTATATGACTACTATTTTCTATTTATGTTCTTGGGACCACGTGACCTGTATAATGTTTCATCTTTGCAAATGATATCACTCCATGGCGTATCCTTTCCTTTGAAGATAATTGCATCTATTGGGTATCTTTGTTCATCTGATAGTATGTTGGGCAGCATCTTATTCACTATTTTTTACTTAACTAGTGCCTCTATAATCTTTTCATGACAACATTATCTCCTTGTTTTTACATTGCCTTCAGAATATATTTGGCGCATATATAACTTTACAAAATCCTTAACAAATGAATGTCCATCCCACTTGGAAGAAAACATTGCATATAATGAATTGTTGTCCTTTACTGCTGCTCTTGGTAGAAAAAATGATGTTGTAACAATAACTCTCTTATCTTCTACTTCGTGAGCAACAATAATAATCCCTTGGAGCATATGAAAGTTACTTTAAACAGTGAATCTCCTCTTTATAATGTAACTGATTTTGTAACAGCAATAAAAGCTATGATATTTCCTACAAAGTTACTGTTGGTTTTTAGCTTTTATGAAATTATGGCTTTTATTTTGACAAAAACTGCAACTAGCTCTTTATGCTGAAATACGACCATCTGATGAAAAAAGACATGACTGTTGTTCTGAACTGTATCTTTTGGTCATGACTCTTGGATTAAATAGTGCAATTCTGAAAAAGATTCAAGCATGGCTCTTACAACTTGAAACAATAAGGGTCAAATATATCTGCATCTGTTTACTTCCTCTAATTTGTTGATACTTGTGTATGTAACATTTTATTTCTGTTTTAAGTGGACACTTTTCCCTGTTTCATGCTCTACTCAATTTGATGTGTTCCATCTCCTATCTTAGATAAAGAAACGCCATGCTGCTTGCTTTTCCAGTCTATAAGGTTTCAACTTGAGAATGATGTCCCTTAAATAAACTTAGCTTGTCAATTTCGATTATAATGAAAGGTTTCATACCGGAAATAATGTCCCTTTAACATTATATATTTCCTTTCTTGATCTTGACACTTGTTAAAGTAATTATTCAAATGCATATGTTGGGCTCATACCCAAGGGGAGCCTCGATTAGGGGCACACACACATTGAAATAATTATCTTCCTACACATGGAATAAACAAATTAATGATAAAATCCTCTTTGCTTTGATGAAGATCCTGACTGTTCCTATGTAGGTAGGGGTATGATAGATAGTATGAGTGTATTGTGCGTAGCATTAGGAATCTGACATTGTTTAGATATTTAAAGATCTAACCCACCTCTTTTCATCTTTTCAGGTCTTGGAGTCTATGGAGACACCAGAACAACAACCAAACACATGGCAAGATGGGCCGGGAGGATCTACACCAGCCATATACCCCCAGGCAATGGCTAGTCCCTTTACTATTTCCTATGCATTTGTATTGCTTTTCATATTTTTATTTACATAGGAATAGTTGAGATCACTCTCACGGTCTGTGTGAGAGGTTTATGTTCAGCAAATTACTTTTATTTCAATTGCATAAAAAGATATAATCTTTTATTTTTTGAATACAACTGAAACATTTGAATTGAATATTCGTACTTGCAATGTTTTGATGCCCTGAATTTGATAAAAAAAAAATGTACCTCTTTCACTTGATATGTTTAATTTTCACTATGATGCAATCAGTAGAGAAAAAAAATAGTAACAGATTGGATTGCCTATTATTTCATGGCTTGTACACACAATCTCTAGGCTTGTAATTACAATCCATCTACATACATATAGCATTAAAAATTTAGTATAAAAATACAAGAACTAAAAAGGTTTTGATTATTTTAATTCAAAACTGATGATTTGATTCACTCACTGTGGGCTCTTTGATATGAGACGCTTATAATCTCTCACATGTATAATTGATCCAACCATGATTTTCATGAAGCTATACAGTGATTGTATTTCTTAGGTAGTGATGCTCTGTGTTTGTGAACTCCATCTGATATGTCTATTCTATATCGATTATTTTGCTCAAGGTCATGGCCAAAACTTGCAACGCTCAATACTTGGACGTTTGGTTCCAATGTTAAATCTGCATAATGTATGAGCTTTATCACAGTCAAACTTAATAAGAGCCATGGTTTAGGAATCTTGGGTAGTCCTGCATAAAATTATGTTGAATCCCAAAGCATTGAGTGGTGAGGATTAATGATGTTACTATACTAATTGTTTTAAATATTAGATAGTTTCTCTAAGAACTCTAAAGCACTAATTATGTAAGAATATGCATTTATTTAGATAGAGGATGAATTTCAATGATGCCCAAACTATATAGGTTTTCTGCTAAAAAAATAATAACACTCGACATGTTGTCCAAATCAAGAACACATAAATATTGTATATTGAATTATATTCTATAGAAATATAATGTATTAGGGGATAAATTGCACAATGACGTGCCATCCAAAAAATTATATTATTAATGTTTGTGTATTGTGTGGTTCCTACAAGCTGCAACACAACACTTCAATAAGTCATTATATTAGTGAAAAACAAGAAATAAGCAAGCAAATCAAACACTAAAATTGACTTATTGCTTCCTATCTAAGAGAAGTGTGAATAATGCTATAATTGCCCTCAGATTATGCATTAATCAGTGACATATACAACTTAGAATGGAAGATTCAAATGAAACTAGCCTATATGCTCAAGAAAATGTTCATTTTAACTCTAAAATTGAAGATTATAACAATGCAATGAAGAATTTAAGCTAAAATGCATGATTATCTCTATCAATACTAGCAACATAAGTTTGCAAATTGAAAACTCAAATTAGGGGCCCATTGAGCTTAAAATTCATTCTATTTATAAAAGAATTTGGTGAATGAGAGGTTAGGATTGAAAGCGGAAGAGAGGTAGAGATTGAATCTTTGGTGATCCATGTGAGGTGATCCAAGTGATTTCACTCCCATTGGTTAGGGAATTGACTTTCCCTTTTTGCAAATGGAAATGTAATTTGGGGATTTATTTAATTCATTTTTATTAATTACTTTAGCCATGTTTTGATTGATTTGAATTGTTTTTGATTGATTTAAATTGTTTTGATTTAATTGGCTAAGGCAATTAATTTGATTTAGTCATTAAATCACTTAGGAGATTAAATTTGATTTAAAGAATTATTCCAATAAATTGAAGAATTGTCTTGACATAATTAGGGGTATGATCACACTTAGGACAAATAGGGTCTATGGTCAGAGCAGACCAAATTAGGGTGGTTACAATTAATAGTAGAGAACTCTTTCTATACAAATTCACTTAGGGAAGAACATATATCTCAATGTAATGGAGAAATCAAGGACACATAATTCTACTACATCGAGCAATGTTTCATATTAATACAAAAATTTAAAAGAGAATATGTACAATGATGGTGTTGTAATAATAGCTAATTCTTGTCATATACATGTTCAACACATAAAGAATATTAGTTGGTATTTTCTTCATTCTTCTACTAATGTTTCTTATGAGAAAAAGTAGCTAGTGTTTTGCTAGTATGACAATGACCTATAACCACACATGAGGGTAAAAGAACAGTCGAGTGTCGCCTTTTAGGCTAACTCAACTGACTTGAACCAGTTAGAATTGGCCAGTCAGACTTGATCAAATTTAACATGGCCGAGTCCACATAGGAACTTACGTGGCCTTGTAGACTAGGCCGAGTGGGACTCAGTCAAGTCCCACTCGGCCCAGTCCCTGCGATATTTTAAATACCAAAAAATTACTAGTATTTAAAATACCAAAAAATAGTTGTGATATCCTAAGGGGACTTGGCCCACTCAGACTGGGTCGAGTATGGCTGGGCCGATTCTACCTAGGTGGCATGCCATGTTGGCAACCAAACCCCAAAAAACATAAAAAAAAAGCAAAAGTTTTCACTTTTGATGTTTCATTCTCTGCTCAAAATAGAAAATGTCAAAATGTAAAAGTACCATTTTCTAGATCTCGAAACTACTATTCTGGACATATAAATTTTATATTGTTTCAATTACAAAACGTTGAACAAATTCGCTAAAAACTACATGTAGGTATATTAAGTTTTGAGAAGTTAATTCAGAAAATATAGAAGAAAAAAAATGCTAAATGAATTCAAATTTTTTTTAAAATCATATACAACACTAGAGAAGAGAGTCTTCTTCAAAAGTATGTAATTTATTTGGTTTTTGGTATAGTTTTGATAGGGGAAAAGTGGCGGGAGATAAAAACTATTGATTTCAGGTAAGTTCGACTTTGAATACTTATAACGAGAAAACTATATATCAAAAACACTTTTTTTTTCTCCACTAGCTATACATGTCATCTAAAATATACTTTGAAATTGGAGGAAAAAACCATGTTTTACTTATAATGATTTGGTGGGAATTAAACCCCCTGATTTGCAGTAATTTTCAAGAAATGAAAAATAGACCTAAAAATTTCAAAAAAATATATTAATTTTTGTTCAATTTTTTTAAAAAAAATTATAGTCATAAAATTCATCATATTTCACACATTTCATCAATTTACATCATCTTCAAATTCTCAACAGAAATGTGACTTTATGCCCTTGAAATTTTACAATTTTGATGTTGTTAACATTTTCCTTTGTAAAAGGGTGACAACTTATTGTGCTTTTACCCACGAATTAAATTAGGCTAATTGGTCTGACACATACATCATGTCTTTAGTCAAAGTAAGTACACTGAGTATTCATAATTAAACAAATTATGTACAATAAGTAGTCATATATAGTGTTCGTTACAAAAAAGTACATTGTTTGATATAATATGCCTAATCACTTTGATCTTGACAACAACTACAAAAAGGGACCACCATTCATCATTTTTTCCTTTACATTTTTCACGCGGCAAAAAAAACAACTATTTTTCAACATGCAATTTTTCTTCTCTAATATTGCAAAACTACATACTCCTTTGATCTAGCTAAAATTCTTGTACCACACATCTCTCAAGACAGTCTGATATTTCACCTTCAGAGCAACATCAATGTTCAATTGATAATATTCTGGATATTTAAATTCATGTAGGAATTCATGATATCCCTCTAGGACCCCACATGTTGCATGGTACTTTTGTACAAGCTCGCCCACCATTTCAACTTCATAAGTTTGGACATCACGTGCATCTTGGATCAGTTGGCTAGCTTCTAGAATAGTCTCAAGACAATTTTCCAAAACCTTGTTCAAGAATAGCTCAACATTATTTTCATAAAAGCCCAACCAATCGACAGACGTTGAATTGGTTGTTGATATAGCATCATCGTTTGTTTCAATTTGAGGTATACTAATCTTTGAGGAAGTGCTTGGAATGGTGATAATCTCTTCAATTATTCTTGGATTTTCTATAACCTGAAAGTATAGTTCAACAAAGAACAATCTAAATATTCTTCCAATACTAATAATGCTATCATAATTTTGATAATTGTACATGATATATAGGAAAAACAAAATTTAATGTAATATATAAAATTTAAATATTTCAACTTAAGTAAATCACAACCCTTACACTATTATATTTCTATTATAACATTGAACCAAAGTTTAAAGCTTCACATTATTATATTATATTTCTATTGTTATAGTATTTTTTTTTTTGTAATATTGTATTTATATTACATAATATTATATTAAGACTAATGCTTTAACTCAAAAATGCTTAGAAATTTGTAAGAAGATTGCCTCGAAGAAATGTTCTCATTTACAACTAAATTGTGCATCCTCCACACCTATCCTCAAAATTGAAGCAAAGATAGAGTAAAAACATCCATTAAATCCATTAAGTCGTGGAAGGAGATTTTTTCTAAGATACAATATAGTTGGAATTTCTATAGGAAACATATGCTTGTATTCATTGCTTAACAACATTAAACATAAACGTGAACTTCTTCGTATTGACAATTTGTACATGCATCACACTATTTAAGGCTGCTGATAATTGAGTGGAATATCAAGAAGACAAACATGTAATATGACACAAAATTTAAAAAGCAAGACATACAACTTGCCAGTCTCACAAACACCTTCCTTAAAATGCCTCAAAACATGGGAATGTCATGCTGAAAAATATTTTGCAGAATTTAATGCAAACCTTTAACAAATTTAAGCGATCAACAAATGGCAAACCTAGCAAAATGGCAATGGCAAGAAATAAAGTGAAACCTATTATCTGCCAACTGAAATAAACTTGGCTGCACCTTCTTTCTTCTTCATAGCCACGGTTCCTCAATCATGAATAGAGAAATCATAATTGCTCTGATACCAATATAGAACAGCAAAAGGAGAAAATCAAAAGATTTACACTGTGATTAAAACCAAAGTAGAATTTTATTATAATCATTCATTTCATCTGTTACATCTAATGTATTAGCTTTATAAATGAACTTTCCAACTAACCTAACTACAAATGAATTAAATTATTGAATGTAATATAGTTAACTTCTTATGTGCCAGTGTGACTGGTTAACGAGGATAGAGCATAAATATACACCTTGGGTGTTGGCAGCACTGGTATATAAGCAGATAAATGGCCACACTATCATTGATGACCTATCTTAAACATTCACCAAGGACTTGTCATACATATATGGATGTTGGTGCATGTAATGAAAGCTTCTCTAAGTTTTGTATACTTGATAATATTTATATATTTTTAAAAATGGTGTTTCCTTTATGTGAAATTTGCTTTTACACTCGTGATCAATACCATGAACTTACTTAGGTGTATGATCAAAGCCGTTTCTATTTGATTACTTAATTGTAAGTATATTTATTGAAAGAAACATAATAAAAGTTTTAAATCCTTAAAAATCTATATTTCTGTATTTCTGATTTCATGGTTTTTCATTTAAATCCTTAAAAATCTATATTTCCGATTTCATGGTTTTTCAACTTGTTAGTTCTTGATCAAGTTTAAGCACCAAGTTTGAGTCCAAATTTAAAATTAGCTTGTTGAGCTTAAGCGAAGTCCATGTCTTGTAACATTGCTTTAAACAATACCAAAGGTTTATTTAAACATGTTTGACAAATATGCTTAAATACAATCACATCATAAACAATATCTCAATCATAAGTTAACATACTAATACACACATGAAATCAATTGCAACATTGCATGATGTAGGGAAAATGCTTCTATTCTAATAATAGTTACAACAAAAATATGATTAGCACATCACTACAAACAAATTAAGATGGATCCCTTCGAGGGATGTGACATTAGATGTTCCTCAAATAAACATCCATATTATTCTATATTGCATGTGCAAATCTGGGATCATCTTGTCAAAACCATCTCTCAGAGCCAAAGCTAGAAAACTGCAGATCTGTTCTCTTCCAATTTTGGCTATAGTTGAAACTCTTTTGGCCAGAGCAGCCTATATTGATTGCATTAAAGAATTTGAATGTACTTAGTATTTTTTTCCACAAACCCTTGAATTTAAATTAGTCTCCTTTTTTTCTTAATTTTTGCAAAGCTCGCTTCCAGTTTTCTATTATTAGTATTGTAAAATCTTATCATGTGAACTCACTAAATACGTACATGCAAAATCCTATTCAAAATAGCTTGTGCAATTGGTGTCCATGCTCCCCTCAACTGGTTCTATGTTTTACGCAAAATCCTATTTAAAATCTTTTGTGATGACAATTCAATACAATTCTCTCACCAATTGACAAAATTACCACATCTATGTTGTATAGAATTTCATTAAATTAATTATTTGGAGTTGTTTGAAAAATAACAAAACTAACAAACTTCACAAAGCACTTGATGGAAAAGAGGGATTAGTGCTTGAAGGGAAATCAATTCATTCAAAGAAGTGGGATTTTTATCTTCATACATGCTCCAAAATATAACTTACACAAGGTGCTAATTTAGTCAGCAACAGAATCTTGAAATGAAAAATGTAATGTCTCTGTTTTTAGGCACACGGGATTAGCTTATTTTTGTGACCCTCGTAAGCTAATCAGGATGTTCGAGTGGGTTGTCTGGCAGAGCCAATGCACTCTGGAAGTTTGTGATGTCAGGATTGCTCTTCGTTTGGGTTTGACAAACTTACTATTTATATTAAGTGTTTATTTTGGGTGATCGTCGTGATTGTTATTTTTAGCATGGCACCTATGCATTGGTATCAGTGGAGTTGTGAATTCATTTGCAGAGTTTCTAGTTTGAGGGACTTACTATTTATAGTAAGTCTATTTTTGGCAGTGTCTATTTGAGGCACGGTGTGGAGTTTTCTTGTTGGGGAGTTTGTAATTAATTAAGCTCACTTAATTAATTATATTATTAGCTTTTTGTAAAGTCAAGTCATTAATTAATTATAATGACTTTATATTTAAATGCTATATCATTTATTGAAGGGAAATATAATGAAGTATTATATTTCAATTAAAAGTTATGCAAGGTGTATTCATGAAGCATAGGGTTCGATTTATTATGAAGACATTATAGAGCCTTCTTGGTGAAAATCGAATGGATTATGCTTATCATTCATTTTAAAATTGGTTCTTGAAAATGGTGAAAAAATGAACTGCAAAGAATGTGAATTCTTGCATGTTTATTGCACTTTGAATCAGCCCAGTATGCTGGTGAATTGTGTTCAACATTGGTTTCATTCAGAAGCCAAGAGTGCATTTAATTGGAATCGCCTTGAATTGTTTAGGGCCAGCGATAGTCTTCAATTTTTCATCGCAGGTAGAAGACAGAGGTTGTTACAAAATTATTGCAGTTTGCTAAGACTGCATTCTTGTTTCTAAGCTGCCACAACTATTTATTTAAACTGCTTTCATCATTCTTAGCTAGTTACGGCTCTTGGTTGGACGTGGGACTCTATCATTGGCGGCCGACACTTTCCTTGGATGTTGCGGCCAGTTTTGGGACCATTAGTTGAGTCTACAGATACTTGGCATGAGAGGTGTGGATATTTGCAGTTGCTTTCGGAATTGATTTCTTCAACTTCAAGGACAAATTGCCAGGTTATTAGATCACTATTTGATTATGCTATTAAATGTAATTATTTCATAAAAGGGAATGTTGACCAGTTGTCAATAAACATTTGTGATGTTATTGTTTTTTACCTGGCAAACTATAGAAAATCTCATACCATATTCAATTCCAAAACAAATAAAACTTTTGCAAACAAATTCAGAGATAGAGCTAGGCAGGCTTTTTACAGTGGTATTAGAGCGGTCTCTTGCCATCCTGTTGGGGTGGAATTTATTGGGCTTAATTGTTTGACTTGAGTGATCAGCACTCTGGCTTTTATTTCAGTCATGGACAGACACAGGAAATCAAGAAAAGAAGGAAACCAGTTAGACAGTATGTCTCTTCTTAGACAACATACAGGTTCCATGATGAAAAACTTGATAAAGCGGCAGATTATTTGGTTTCTTTGTTCAATAGGTCCTCTTCACAGAGAAGATATGAGGAGAGACGTGAGTATTATACAGGTGAGACATCCAGAAATCTCCATGATAAGTTTTCAACAACTGTTGATTTAGGTGGAGATGTTCTTGTACTTAGTGGATCAGCCACTAGTCCTATTTGCCCACCTGGGAGTGGAGATTCTTTGCAGGGACATGTGGATGTGCCTATCTTGTTGATAGATAGTGGTACTGAGTTTCAGCATCCTGAGCTACCAAAGTTAGTGACACGGATCAGGTTGATGACATGTTCACTACCATTGATGGCAGTTTTACATCAGTTGGTAGTAGTTCCAGTGATTCAAGGTCTGGTTTACCGAACATCAGTTTTTTATGTGAGCTTGTCGATGATGCCATGGATAGTGTGAGAGTGGAGGATGTTGTAGATACCACTATGGATTCTGACACCTTGGATGATGGCGTTATTTTTTAGGACTCCGAGGAGTATTTGAGCTCTGATGTTTATGACAACTGTTGCAGTGTGGAGTCAATATAGGAGACTGTAGTTTTTTCCTATATTGAGAAGGTGAGCATGGAGTCACCTAGTGATAACACTCATGAGTGGAGTGGTATAGATGAGTCAGGTAACATAGGTTCATGCCACAGTGTAGATGATTCACTTGATGACACTGAGTCACGTATGCAACCAGGGATAGCAGAGGGGTTTCAGATAGACAATGTTGATATTAGCATTGTGGATACCTCTGATGTTGAGTGGGAGGATGATGGGTGATGCAGTGTGTCTAGTTTTTTATATCATACATTGGGTGTGGACTCAACATTGTCATCCAGTGGTAGTGGGTCCCAGGATCCTTTTCTACAAGGACTCACAGACGAGGATGGGGAAGCATATGAGTGGCAGGAGTTTGTTTCAACTAGGGCTTCCACTCCTGCAGTTGAGGTGTTTGTAGAAGTACCTAGTAGTGATACCTCGTTGGTGGACATGCGTGAGTTTGATAGCGAACATGAGGAGAGTGATTATGAGATTAATTCCTTGGTGACTCATGAGGATGACTCTACCTGCAACAGCATGCGATGGTGGTGGGTCCCAGGATCCTTTTCTACAAGGACTCACAGACGAGGATGGGGAAGCATATGAGTGGCAGGAGTTTGTTTCAACCAGGGCTTCCACTCCTGCAGTTGAGGTGTTTGTAGAGGTACCTAGTAGTGATACCTCGTTGGTGGACATGCGTGAGTTTTATAGCGAACATGAGGAGAGTGATTATGAGATTAATTCCTCGGTGACTCATGAGGATGACTCTACCTGCAACAAGTCATGCTTGTGGGAGAGGACTCTGAGTTGTTGGTGAGTGAGGATGGGTACCAAGATCTGGATTGTCATGTGGTTACAGAGGATGAGGTAGTTGAGGATTGTGATGAGTCAGATTCAACAAGAGCTTCCTCGAGGGTAGACGGGGATGAGTATGATGTCAGTACTCAGTTTGTAGATGTCTGCTCGGATGACAATACACAAAGATACGGTGATCTTGAGGGGAGTTCATTGGATACAACTTCCTTCCATAGTGTGGACAATGTAGTTGAGATTGTACATAGGAGGACCTTTGTGCAGAGTCATCATGTGACTAGCCAATTGAGAGTCAATGAGAGAGACATTACTTCTACTCTCGAGCATTTTGATGCCACTTGTCAGTTGTTGGTTGTTTATGGTTGGGGTGTTCCTATGACATATGAGCACGGTGGTAGCTACCTTTCCCTGATAGAGATTCATTCCTTGCGGGAGGCTGTCAGGATTTTGAGACAAGATTATTTGCAGTTGGTAGCCGACCGAGATCACCTAGTTGAGGTGGGGAGTACAATATATGAGGCACTGATGGACAGAGAGGAGGAGGCGAATGAGCTTACTCAGGGACTCACAATGAGTTCTGAGGTTTTAGAGAGCACTCAGTTGGCTCTTCAAGAGTCACAGTTGCAATTGGGAGAGGTGACTGTGGAGTTGGAGCGGATTCAATCTATACCAACCATAGATCCAATTAAGTTGCATATAGTGGTGGTTGGTGGTGAGTCAGCTTCCACAGTTGGCAGTGATGGATGTGTTGGGAACACAATTACATCCATCCTTGAGACAGATGCAGTAGATGCAGAGGAGGTGAGTGCATCAGTGGAGGACAACAAAGAGAGTTTTGTGGTATCGGGTTCTCCAGTTGTTAGCATGACGACGAATGATACGGAACAGGTTGTTGACAGTTTGTGGTAGTCGGTGTGGATTTGTCCGAGAGTTGTGTGTCAGTTGCTGACACTACTCCCTTTGTTTCACAAGACAGGGACAGTATCATCTGGTTTTGAGGCTAGTTCTCATGATGGTTTGTTTCCTACTGTCAGAAGCAAATCTATTCCTCATTTTCATACAACTGATAGTGATAGGCAGTTAATAGGGCCGCAAGTTCAGAAGGATCAACTGTGGATTGCAAGGTAGCATGTTGATGTTGCTTCTTATAACTTCTACTGCATGGAGTCATTTATGGAGTACTTGCTTGAGAGTGGTTTTGCAGGAGGGACATTTCGGGGCTTCTGAGGGTACACTCATCTGAGGTTCTCGCGGTATTCACATGTTAGTGGGGAAGATTGTAGATACCTTGACTACAATGCTTCCTCATCAAGATTTTGTGGTTGGGTTTGCTGAGGGGTTACCCAAGATCCTGCCCAACCAGTTGTTCAAAGTCAGAGATTGAAGCCATCTCTTGATTCATGGTTCGATTTTGATGAGCCTGTGATAGGGATTCACCGTGATTACACAATGAGGAGCACTCATCATTTCTCTTTTGACCCACTGGTTGAGGACTTGTTTGCACGTTGGTGTGGTTTGGCTCCAAGGTTACACCATTTTTCTTGGGACAGGTTTTCTCCATCTCCAGTTGATGGGGTTAGTTACTACAAGTTAGAAGGAGGTGACTTGTAGGGTCAGTACATCCTGGATGGTTTTATAGTGGATGGATATCTGGATTGCGGAAGTACACAAGGCAGATTGACAGGGTGTGCAGGGAGATCTGGTTTGTTAGATGGTTTTGGATATCCCATTTTCTTTGTTATGGATGGCTAAGTTTCATCTCTACTGGGATCCAGGTAGTGATTGGTTTGGCACTACAGATTGTGTGGGTCACAATGGTTGGCATGATGACAGTTTGTTTTGGTTGGCTCAATTAATGGTGATTTCATCACAGGAGTTTGCAGGTGATCACATCGACATTAATCCATTCTATCCTTGGGATCCGGGTGGACTTCTGTGTTTTATTTTCTAAGATTGCTTGGGGACAAGGAATTTTAGGAAAGGAGGACTGTAATGTCCTTGTTTTTAGACACATGGAATTAGCTTATTTTTGTGACCCTCATAGGCTAATCGGGATGTTGGAGGGGGTCGTGTGGCAGAGCCAGTGGTCAGTTTCCACTCTCGAGGTCTGTGATGTCAGGATTACTCTTCGTTTGGGTCAGATTGACAAACTTACTATTTATAGTAAGTGTTTATTTTGGGTGATCGTCATGATTGTTATTTTTAGCAGGGCGCCTATGCATTGGTATCAGTGGAGTTGTGGATTCATTTGCAGAGTTTCCAGTTTGATGGAAGTCTATTTTTAACAGTATCTATTTGGGGCAGGGTGTCCTGGTGATAGACTTGGCAGAGTAGTTGTATTGACTTGAGAAGTTTAGTTGTATTGACTTGAGGAGTTTTCTTGTTGGGGAGTTCGTAATTAATTAAGTTCACTTAATTAATTATATTATGAGTTTTTTATAAAGTTAACTCATTAATTAATTATAATGACTTTATATTTAAATCCTATATCATTTATTGAAGGGAAATATAATTAAAAGTTATGCAAGGTGTATTCATGAAACTTAGGGTTCGATTTGTTATGAAGACATTATAAAGGCTTCTCGGAGAAAATCGAATGGATTATGCTTATCATTCATTTTAAAATTAGTTCTTGAAAATGGTGAAGTCTTACCTAAGGGTTTTGGGGAAAAAATGAACTGCAAAGAATGTGAATTCTTGCAGGTTTATTGCACTTTGAATTAGCGCAGTATGCTGGTGAATTGTGTTCAACATTGGTTTCATTTAGAATCAAAGAGTGGATTTACTTTGAATCGACTTGGATTGTTTAGGGCAGCAATAGTCTTCAGTTTTTCATCGCAGGCAGAAGACAGAGGTTGTTACAAAATTATTGCAGTTTCCTAAGACTGCATTCTTGTTTCTAGGCTGCCGCAGCTATTTATTTAAATTGCTTTCATCATTCTTAGCTAGTTGCGGCTCTTGGTTGGACGTGGTACTGTATCATTGGCAGCAACCACTTTCCTTGGATGTTGCAGCCAGTTTTGGGACCATTAGTTGAGTCTACAAATACTTGGCGTGAGAGAGATGTGGATATTTGCAATTGCTTTCGGAATTGATTTCTTCAACTTCAAGGACAAATTGCTAGGTTATTAGATCACTATTTGATTATGCTATTAAATATAATTATTTCAAGTGAATGTAATCCAGTTGTCAATAAATATTTGTGATGTTATTGTTTTTTACCTGGCAAACTATAGAAAATCTCATACCATATTCAATTCCAAAACAAATAAAACTTTTGCAAGCAAATTCAGAGATAGAGCCAGGCAGGCTCTTTACAAAAAATGAGAAACCACACAAATCATATCATGAATGTGATCTGGAAATTGCACCTAGATAAAATGTCAACAACCATGAGAAAATAGGCATCAACGAAGGGAAGAGACCAAGGTCATTCAGGCTTTACTATTGAATAGGAATATGTGATGAACAGTTTGGGTCAAATAGTGCAAAAAGTGTGCCTACATTCATCTAAACTCAAGCCTACATAACTGAGAAATCTTGTTTACAGGGATATTTCAGTGAGTACTAAAAATTAAAAAAAACCAACAAAATGTAACAAAAAATCATGCAATGGCTTGAAATACAAACCGCCAACATAAAAAAGATAAGTAGAAATCACAAATACAGATCGTTAAGTCATAATTCTATTTTGACAGGGTCTAATAAAATTGAAGTGATAAAAGTGGACGAGGAAACTATTCACCTTGCTGCTCCACAGCTTGGAACAAAACCTAGGAAAAAAATATCTCCCTATCGATCTTAAGAATATCAAGTCACCATCCCACTAGCACAATGCCACTAGACAAACCAAATTGACCCTTTATATAGTCAGTTTCATTCAGATGCCAAAAAAAATGAGATCATAAAAAGACAGGATGATGAGAGTAACATTGTAAATTGTAATCATATCAATAGAAGTATCCAAAGTATTAGCCAAGCAAGAAGCTAATGGAATGACGTGCATACTCAAATTTATTATTTAATGGACCACTCTATTGACAAACAGACCAAATTTCCTTGGGATTAAGCTTCGTCGTCCTTGTCACAAAACCTCTTTTTGAGCAAAATTATTAACTTGGTTTCAAAAGGCCAGTTTCAAGATCGCAATGTCAGCATGCTTTGTACTCAAATTTTGAGGCTTCCATGCATTTCACATTGGCCTTGAAAGGGTGGCACGACTTTTTATTTTGTTTCCAATTCTCTTATAGGACACCTATAAACTGAGTTCGCTGGAGTATCTTGCCATAAATCTTGGTCAATTTCAAGTAAAGACATGGGACCAACTATTAGATGCTAACTGAAGGAAAGAGTTTTATGCTAATGAATTATCGGATATAAATAAAAAAGGTGGATAACCATCCTTGCACACAACTTTTCTCATCTATTAACAATTTAGTCTACAAAATGAGGCAATGGAGAAAGGAAACCAACGATCCAAGGGAAGCATCCCTGGCCCCAAATCCAACGTGTTAGATGCCCCAAGGATGGTAGGATAGGGATGAAATGCTCCCCTTGTCCCTGACACCTAAGCCCTGATAGGGGTCATCTCCAAGGATGTCTCCCTTTTGGGGGAATATTTGGGAATGCCCTACCATCGTCAAGACAGCCCAGGGGGGCAACATGCATCCATCAAGATCTTCTTTTGAGAATGGTATATTCAATATGTCTACAAAGCTTGTAAAACATATACCATGCAAGTTAGATTCATCAACATTATAATGGAATCCATTTCAGACTGACATAGTATGTGTGTCCGTATCTTTAATAGATATAATTTATATGTTAACAATTCTAAAATTTCAGCTTCTTTTCGTTGGTCTATGTTCTTTTTGGTATTTTTAAAACTCAATTTTATTTTTGCATATTATTTCTCTAGTCATCCCCCATTGTCTCCAAAATAAATGAAAAAACACCATTCCCAAAACCTGTCTCTCCGTCCATACATTCCCCCATCCCTGAAACTTGAAGAACATTCAAGGAAACAGATAAGTTTTAAATTTTAAAGTAAACAAACAGAATATAAACACTTTGGTACCTTCCTAGAACACGTTCAAGATAAATGAAACCAGAGAAGTTACATATTGTTTAAATTACAAAACCAGAGATATTAATATTGTACAAAGATTTTCTGTACCAACTTTCCTTGAATGCAATTTCTTGGAATCCTTTTAATGCAGTACTACTTGCAGCTATCATGTGCTCCTTTTGAAATATTCTCAAAAAAAATCTTTGGGTGCACAGTCTCTTTAAAGTGAGCTTTCATATTGCCCCTTCAACCTCAAGGTGGACAAAATGTCAAAGGGATCAATGTCCTATCCACCTCCCAATGCTGGGAACTTCAACATTTGTAACTGATTCAAGTTTTCCTTGAACTTTGAATATAGATTTGCTTGTTCATTGTTGACTGTGAAGAAAGTCCTTTATTCGGTCTTGACCTTTTGTAAAAAGAATTTGTATACCACCATTGTCAAAACTACCAGCAATGCCAAAGCCAGAAACAAAATAACTGGATAATATCATATGAGAAAGGAAAGGTCATTAGAAAGAGTTCAAACCTTGAGGGGGAGAAAAACTATACTGGAAAAACAACATTCCAATTCATATAAAGCATTAGATTTCAATTTGCATTTCAAACATAGAACTTGTTTGCTCAGTGACAATTTTTTTTACCTGTAATCATTCCATAGAAAGCAGCTGCAATACGGTACCTTACAAGCCAGGGAAGATCCATTTCAAGAGAACAGTGATGTCTTATCTCACCAACTTTTAAATTTGATTTCCTCGTAACACTATTTTGTAGGTCTGACAGTAAAATATGAGCATCCATAACAGGCTCTCCATGTACATCCCTCACTTCCACTTTGATAACAACTGGATTTGCATTCCAGTCAATTTCAATTGCTCCAAAATTTGGCTTGCCTGAAACTTGACAAAAGAACATATAAGCACACTTCCAAGAACTTCCTAATAAAATTGACTTCAGACAATTAGAGTTAAACAAACCATATACGCATGATTTATGTCAACAGTGCAACAATAGGAGTTAAACTAACTCACCATATACACATGACTTATATCGACAATGTTTCCCAAACACTCTCATGGTACTAGGAGTCAATAATGCTGCAATTCTAACCAGAAAAGACATTGAAGATGGGACAGCATATTCTACTGCATGAGTAAGCCCACTTGAAGTTATGTCATAAAGTGGATAGCAAACTCCACAGTCATATCTTGTAATTTCACCAAAATGAACATCACCGCTTATAAAAACAACTCCACTTCTCTGTACAGATAAAATTGAAATTAATATAAAAACTAAAATTAAGGAATGTGTATTCATATTAGATCGTCCTTGTGAATTTAAGTCAATAGTTACAGAAACTGAGATAATAAATGAAAATTACTGAAATCAATTTTATAGTTCTTCAAGAATTTGAAGCACAAATCTGATAGAACCGAAAATATTGACATAAATGTTGGTTCTTAAGTTTAGGTTGAGCAAATCAAATTGTGCTCACGTTTCAAAGGAATGCAATATGGTTAATAACTCCTACTTCTAATTACAGTATGACTGAATTCCTGACAGACAAACTTTTATTAAAGATTTATAAACATCTTATTTTCATTCCACACAGAGTCATCCAAAATGTTAGTCCTTAATACTGTGATGTTCCCAAATTCGCAGGTTTTGGGAACCTGAGTATGGTCAACTAATCAGCGCGACCCTCGTGAGTTGACAGGATGTTTTGAGGGTCTCAATGGTCAGATTTGCCCATTTCGCAAATCTGGACTTATTATTTTTAGTAAGTCAGTTTGGGGGCCAATTACTATTTCTGGCAGTGCAGTTGAAGACTATGTTGATAAGGCATTACAGCAGAGGATGCAGGAATTATCATCAGAATGATATTTGATAATTAATTATATTAATTAATAACGATATGTTATTAATTAATAAAAGGGTTAAATTATCATTATAATAATAAAACTTTATTATTATAAAGACTTAGAAGTTGACATATTGAAGAATGGTTAACTGGTGATTGTTTTTGGCAACTTTGGCATCCAAGGAATTATAAATACAGGATCATTTGTGAAGCTGATCATTGAATATATTTTATTAAAACTTGGTCTTGAGAATTGTCTCTGATTTTCTGAGCCCTTGCTGAAATATAAGGGTCACATTAGTTTCTCGAGACTGATTCTTCGTGAGCTAATCATCAATCAATTGTTGTTGTATAATTGATTGCATTTCCTTCGTACTGTCTGCCTGTCGCTGAAGGAAAGAAGTCTGGCTGAAAGTTTGTATGCACACTGAGGGTGCGGTTTCTTCTAAGGTTTACAGAGCTGCATTGAATCGAAATGTAAATTCGATTGACAAGCTACAGCCAAGGGGTCAACCCCAGCCTTGCGGGTGATATTAGGCCTGAACTTTACCATCAAAACGCCACCTACAGACCAGCTGCGGGGCCAAGCATCAACGCGGGTCCATTTTGTACAGGCCGCGGTTAGAAAGGAAGTAGTGCGGCCATCTTAGCACTCACGCAGGTGACTGCGGATCGGGTGGTGACTACTAGTGCCACACGAAAGCTCAAATACGCCACGCGTGAGTTTAGTAAGACAAGTCCAGACACCGCTAGGGAGGAGATACATCCCGTGCGCAGAAAACTAGTGGGCGACTGCAATAGCCCAACTTCAAGCACGTGTTGTTGACAGCGGCCAACAAACCTATCATGGTGGATTAAAATATCAAGTTCTTAATGCTTTCTAGTTAGCAAATAAATTTCGCATTGCTAGATAGTTGTAATATCCAGTCAATTAAAATAAGGAATGAATTCTGAATATTCAAGATTGGTTATCAAATTCGTATTCAGTTTCAATATATGCATGGTATTATTATGAAAATTGCAAAGTGAATTGATAGAAATACATATCCAGCCATTTAAATATTTTCCTAGAAGATAAAAGATAGAGATTTCAGTGGTCTTAATAAACAGAGCCAGTCAAGTTCTTTACAGTGGTATTAGAGCGGTTTCCTGCCAGCGTGCAGGGAAATCGGGTTCATATTTATTTTTTATTTTGAGATGTCAGTCATGGCAGATGTCAGGAGATTCATCCCTGGTAGACATTATTACAGGAGAGACCAGTCGCCTCCACCAAACGTGGATGATCCAGATATCCAGTTTGGCACAGTGCTGGGTGGAGATAATAATGCAGGTGACTCAGCAGGTCAGGCCAGGCCCACATTTGCTACTGAAGCAGATATAGACAGAGAGGCTAGGGAAACATTCAGGAACTTATCCGCAGGCCAACATCATGTAGCTGATGTATACATGAGCTTTCTGACACATTGAGACGGATCGTTCTTCCTAGAGGCCAAAGTAGGGAGAGATCGCGTGATGCTTCTGTCGCATCACATAGGTCACGGATTGATGACAGGCACAAAAATTACGAGCCTAAGAGTCCGAGACATGATAGAGCTGAAAGGGGAGATCAGTTCAGGCCCCGAGGGCCCAGATTTATGAGGCTAGAAATTGATGCAGCCAGTATTGATGACGAGAGTGTCCCTTTTGCTGACGACATAGTCACACACTATGCTGAATGGGATGCCCTCCCTCCGGCCTTGAAACAAAACCTAAACTTTGACAGATATCTGACCCAAAAAACAGGAGCATGCGAGGGGGAGACCCGCACAGGATAGGAAAAGGATGGGACACAATGATCTGAGACAGGTAGCTAGCAAGATGATGCTAGCACATTTTGATGGCAGCGGTAGGGTCACTGCTAGAGCTTGGATCCACAAGCTCGATACCTACCTTGCATTGCGTCCAATGACCGAGGTGGACGCCATTAGATTTGCAGTCTTGCACTTAGATGGAATTGCACATGACTGGTGGTACCACGGACTGAGATCATTACATCACGACCAGATTACTGTCTATCAGGAGTTTGTGGATAGACTGATTGAGCGCTTCGACAAAAAAGACCCCGAGGTCTATTTCAGAGAG
>MU224538.1:3513284-3524626 GCA_018584345.1 Thuja plicata | reverse complement strand
TTTGTAGGGCCAACACTCTCTTACTCGATTCGCCCTCGCTGCTTTCTGCCTCCGATTCATCATCCGAAGACTTAGTCTTCCTGGAGGTCTTATATTCACTCTCCAGATCCATTGCTCGATTGTACGCATTGCTGTACAACGTGGGCGGGACAATTTTCATTTTCCTCCAAAGGGAAGTTTTTAGTCCCTCCACGAACCACCTTTTCTTGAGTTCATCCGCCGGGGCTGACTCCATTTTCCCGATGAGTTCCTTTAGTCGCCGCCTGTAGGCATGGACAGACTCGCTCTTCATCTGCTTTGTATTGTAAATCTCCGCCAAAATCCCATTGTCATCCCTTAACAACTGAAATTCCGTCTGGAAGGCCTTTTTCACATCATTCCATGTTGTCAGGCCTGTTTTGTCTACATCGGAGTACCAATCAATGGCTCCCTCCCTTAGCGTTACAAGGAACTGGCGGATCCATTCGTCCTGGTCGGTAACCCCGTTGGTAGCCCATATGGTCTCACAGGTTCGACAATGCCGAACCGGATCCTCCTTTGTTTGGCCCGTGAACTTGGGTAATTTTTGTTTTACTTGCCGCCATGGTTGTCCGCAGTGGATTCAGTGCTCCGGCACCTCCTGTGCCAGCACTCGTACCCGCACTTCCTTGAGTACTGTGTGTATTGTGGTTTGGTGGCACCTGTCCTTGCGGCAATTGCGTGACTGATGGGACCGTACTGTGTGGAGTTCCTGGTTCCAACAGAGGGTTCGCCTATGCGTTCGCAGCGCCTTCGGCCGTACTGTCACTGGCACCTCTGGCAGTACCGTCACCTTCGACCGTACGGTTCTCTTCGTGGTCAAGGTCCTCCGCACGTGGTGTACGGGTCAAATCTTCAAACCGGTCTCGCTCTTCCTGAAGTAAGACCTGTCTCAATCGTGTTTCCTCGAGTAGTTCCTCTCTACTCCGCACTCTCCGACGCTCCGACGAAGTGAACTCTTCCCCGTCGGCCTCTGCACCTTCCGTACCACTTCCGAGGTTCCCTTCGGGCAACCCTCCGACAAGCTGGTCCTTGGCAAGTTGCCTCAGCATATACCGACGTTCACGTTGCTGCGAGGAGATCAAAGCCTTCTGTGCGGCCTCGCCTTCGTCATCTCGTGCCTTTGTATTTCTATCTTTATTTAAAACATTGGGCATAAATCCTTTCCTCACTTCTCTTCCCAAGTACATCTAGGCAGCGGCGCCAGATGTTTACCGACTGGGGTAAACTTAGTATTGCATAGACATAGTACAGGAAATATAATAAACACAGAATATATCATAGAATAATAAATACTTTCATTAATCATTCCAGACTGGCCAGTATATTTACATCATAATGATCATATATTAATATCTCTGTGTCCATCCTCCGAGAGGGAATATAAAGTACCCGAAGGGCCACGACCGAAACGTCGTGACGTAACTATCTAACCTCTCGGTCACTAACGATCAAGACTAACATAATACTTTATTAATATAATAACTGGTACGTTCAAATATCCCGACAACAGAGTCTTTGGCACTTGCCAACCCAACTCCCTCCAACCATGCAATGAAAGAAATAGTTGTTATATTTACACACGCTCAAAGAAAATGGATTCTTACCTTGTGAAGTGTCTTGATCATTCTCTTTCTTCTTTCTTGATCCTTTATATGGAATATATGCTCCTTAGAGGTATTTTCCTTGCACTAGTTCTACTACGAGGAACAATATGTCCTAACAATTGAAACAAAGATGAAATTTCTACCTTTGGTATACCTACTTTGATTCTCCACTTCCTTGCTTGCCTTTTCCTTAGGCCTAGCTATGATAAAGTAGGTGGACTGTAATATCCCGGTCTCTTCTTTACATCTTTCCCTCCTTTTACATTTAGAGGTGTCTTTGAAGGCTTGTCTTTGTCCTCTTGAGGTGGAGTATCACATTCCTCTACTTGTGTTGATTTTGGGTCATGCTTTGGAGATAACCTATGCCGAGGCTTCAAAAATAATGTTAAGAGACAATTTGAACTTCCTTGGGCTGTCCTTTGGTTTGTGCATGGTGTAGTCTATTCTTTGAGCATTCACCAACTTCCATGCTCCCATGTCCAATGCCCTCATATTTAGGTCTTTCCTCTACTATAATGGGCTTGAGTATTCCTTGACTTTCCTTGCCAAGTGTCATTCATCATCACCCATCCATGTTAGCAAGCTGCAGCCTATACACTTGTTATGCTCTTCAAACTTGCCAAATGATCTATCAAATTTAATAAATTTAATATCCTGAAAGAGAACATGCTCATGGGTGCCTTTCTTTCATACATTATTAAATATTTGTTGTTTGTTCCTATGTTGTGTTACCCAGTACTTTAAAATTTCCTTCTGTACCCATATGGGTTTAGTCTGGGTGCACCTAAATACCACCTGGGAATTGGGGGTATCCAAGAAGTACCCTTGACATACCTAGGTGTACCCAGCCAAACACAGGGGCACCCACAACACTTAGGGCCCAAAACTCATTAAAATAATACACTCTTAAAAGAATTTGGTCCCCTAAAGTCAGGGCATAACATACTTTTCAATTCATTCAACAAACCAAAAAGACCAAAACTGCATATTTTTTTTCTTCCAAGCTACCATTGTTGGGTTTTAAAGGTTTGTTCTTTTTCTTTTCGGTGAGGACTTATAGGAAAATTAAACCTACTCCAACAGGGCAGACATAGCTGCACAAAGAAGATTCAACCATCAAAGGTGAGCACATCTTTCATTTTTTCAAGTTTGCAAATATATTTTTTCAAGGTTATTAAAGTTTTTCAAGCTTTTTTTATTTATAAGTTTTGAATTTTGTTTAACTTATGCATTCTTAAGGGTTATAATGCTGATTTATTTTTTTAACTCGTAGGGGTTGTTAATTTGTAATGTTTTTTGGTTTTAAGTTTTTAAGAATGGTTGGTAGTTAGTTGCCCCAAATGCAGAGAATTCATTTAAATTTGGCATCTTGTCACCTATTTGGCAACATATGACGATGATTGAACAACTTCTTAGTGGTCGGAGTTATATTTCACATTGTAGCCAATGTAGAAAAGAGTATAAGAGCTCATACTCTCAAGTGAAAGTTCAGTTTTGTGCTATTCCTCACCAAGAGATAAAAGTTTCTCTTGGGCTAACTAAAAAAGGGTTCCCAAAGCATCAAATGTTGGCTTATATTAAAGAACAAGAGGATGTTGACATAATAAGTAATAAATCAAAGGAAAAAAAACACATCCTCTTAACATGAAAAGTTTGCACAAACCTCTTACTGGCTTATGTGTGATGTCCCCATTTTAGCAGGTGTTAGGGACATGTCATTGTTAGCCCATCATTGCGACCCTCGTGGGCTAATGGATTGTTTTGGGGGTCTCTGGTTGAGAACTTACTATTTATAGTAAGTCTTTTTTTGACAGTATCCATTTGTGGCAGAGTGTTTGAACAATTGACTTGACAGAGCAGAGTAGTGGGATTTGGCTTTGGATTGATTATAATTGATTAATTAAGTCAATTAATTTATATGTTGAGGCTTATATTAAAGTCAAGTCATTAAAATATTAATGATCGTTTATTTATCTTATGTTTGGACATCGAAATTAGAGGGAGGAATATAATTGAATATTATAACTCAAATATTCAAACTTCTAATGTTTGAAAGTATGGAGCTTTTAAGTTATGTGAGGTGTCTTCTTGAAGCTGAATTTCGATATCTTCTTGGAGAAGATGGTGTTCATTATATGAAGATTTCGAGCCTCTTGAAGATCATCTTTTATCACATTATGAACTTGACATTTTATGATGGAAAATTCTGAGTTTTGAATGGAGGCATAAGGGTTTGTTTCAACAGATGAAGAATTGATAATTCTTCTCTGCCTTTGGCACTTCGAGTGGGTTCTCTTTTTCCTGCGAATTGTGTGAGATTGGTTCGATCCTTCCTTGGTGACTACATAGCAAGGTTTCAATCTGGAAGTTGACGCCACAAAAGAAGTAGAGGGCTGGAATTGTACGGACGTCATTACAAAGGTTCATTAATTGCCGAAGAAAGAAGGAATGTGCTCTTCTACAACAGCCGCCATTATCTCCTCCAGCCTCGGCTAGCTTCCTTGCAGACGTGGGGGTTTACAGGTTCAATTCCAGTGTTTGTTTGCATCCGCCAGCATTACTTATATTGCATAATAAGAATTACGTTTTCAGCATCTTTCCAAACAATAAAACAATCTAGAAATTGCAATTCGATTTCAATAATTGTGATGTAGTTGCATATTGTCCAAAAGTTATTATTAGTTTTATTTGCAATTGAAACCCTTCTTAACTGGGTTCATTAATGCAGGGAGATAGATTTATCCCGGGATTTCACTATACACGCAGGGGAAGAAATTCACCACCTGGTGAACAGGAACAGGAAAATATCGGTGAGATATTTCCAGGTAATGCATGGAATGATGAAGATAGAGAGGTTAGAGCAATATTCAGGGATATTGCACATAGCCAACAGGAGTTGCCAGCTGGACAGCATCAGATGGCAAATGTTTTACAGTATCTTTTTGACACTCTTCGACTTATTTCCTTTCCCAGAGACCGTAGAAGAAATAGAGGTACTAGGAGTATCTCAATTAGCTCACACAGGTCTAGAGTTGATCCTACAGGCACTCATGACGGGCCTTTACGTTCTACTTTCTTAAGACCAGAATTAGATGTGGGTGGTGTTGAGGAGGAAGTATCTTTTACAGATGATGTGTTGGCTTTATATGCTGAGTGGGATGCTTTACCACATGAAATAAAGCAACATTTGAATTTTGAAAGGTTTATGAGCCAGAAGAGGGAGCGTTCTAAAGGTAGATCTGATGGAAGGCAGAGGCATGTAAACCATGATTTGAAACAGGCAACCAACAAGTTAACCTTGACTCATTTTGATGGGAGTGGTAAGTTGACAGAGTGGTAAGGTGACAGCTAGAGCTTGGATTCACAAGCTTGATACATATCTTTCTCTGTGTCCTATGTCTGAAGAGGACGCTATCCGGTTTGCTGTGTTGCATTTGGATGGCATAGCCCATAACTGGTGGTACCATGGGTTAGTTTCTTTACATCATGATCAGATTATTTCATATCAGAAGTTTGTGGATAGACTGATAGAGAGATTTGACAGGAAGGACCCAGAGTCCTATTTCCGTGAGTTAGCACAACTCAGGCAGATTGACAGTTTGGAGGCCTTCATCAGTAAGTTTCAACGGATTTGAGTTATGGTTTATGACATCTCAGAGAGGAGAGTGATGTTGTTTGAGGAGGGTTTAGTTGATCCTCTCAAGGATTGGGTTAAGTCTTTTGATCCTTCATCCTTGCAGGCAGCCATGAAAAAGGCAAGAGACTTGGAATTTTCAGCTCCCCGTAATAGGTTCCCTCCTAAACCATCCAAGCCCACATATGATAGCAAGGCAGCTCCAAAACGAATAGAGGGATCATATTTTAAGAAACCTATGACAGGGCCTTTAGATCAAGAAACACTTAATGATCTAAGAAGGAAAAGATTATGTTTTTATTGTTGGGGCCCATATGATGAAAAGCACGAGTGTCCTTTGAAGCCTAAGGGTAGGAATGGGCTTATGGAGTGGTTTTATGAGGATGAACATAGTTCTGATTTTGAGGGACAGCAGTTGATCATGAGGAAGAGAGTTATAAAGAAGCAGTTAATGATGAAAAGGTTGATGATGATTCCAACCTTAAGGTAGTGTACCTCTCAAGCATGAAGAAAGAGGGATCCTTAGGCATGCGGGGCCTCTTAGCAGGGCAGCATATTATTGCATTATTGGATACACGTGCCACTCACAATTTTATAGATTCACGGTTGGTATCCAGGAGGGGTATACAAACATAAGAGTTTGAAGGTGGCTGATGGTTACACACTTAAGTGTGACAAAATGATTTCCGAGCTCCCCATGAAGTTGAATAATTATGAATTTAAGACTGATTTTTTATGTTGTAGACATGGGAGGTACTGATGTGGTTTTGGGCATGAGCTAGTTACATACTATTGAGGCATTTTATCTCAGCCTTAAGGGCATGGAAACGAAGTTTGAAATTAATGGAAAGAAACATATTCTTAAGGCAATCAGAGAGGATAATTTGAGGGTGATTTCACTCAGGCGTATGCAATGACTTATTAGTCATGATGCAGTTGAGTGGGCAGCAGTATAGATTACTACTTACAGTAGATGAAACAGGTAAAACATCTTATCACCCTAATTACAGGAGCTCAGAACTAAACATTCTAAAGTGTTTAGTGATTTACCACATGGCAGGCCACCTGGCAGAGGCATAGAGCACATCATTGAGTTAGAGTAGGGCACTAAGCCCATCATGATTACTCCTTACTGGCACCCTAAGTGCCTGAAAGATGAAATTCAGAAGACAATTCAGGAGATGTTATCTATGAGACATATTAGGCTGAGTAAGTCCCCTTTTGCTTCATCGGTTGTTTTGGTGAAGAAAAAGGATGGTACACTCAGGATGTGCATTGATTACCAGAGGTTGAATAGTAGAACAATTAAAAACCGGTATCCTATCCCACGCATTGATTAGCTGATAGATGAGTTGCATGGTGCATCTTTCTTCTCAATTAATGATGTCCTATGTTTTCATGTTACTTTATGTTTATTAAAGTGAACATCATTATATAATTTATATCCTAAGTTCTAATGAAGGATGGATTTTAAGTTATGAGAAATGTCATCTTGAAGATTGGATTTCGAAACCTTGTAGAGGAAGATGCCTCATTGCTATAAGACTTTCGAAACTGGAGAAGGAGGGCATTCGATGCTTTTATTAAAACTTGTGTTTTGAACAAACTGGTGAGGGTTTGAGAATTCCGAGCTTATCGAATTGTGAATTCAATAAAATCTTCCAACACTTTGAATTGGACTATATGTCTGGTGAATTGTGTGTTTTATTGTTGGTTACAAATGTATTGGTTTGATTCATTCCAGATACACTGAGCACAGAGATTTCGGTTGTGTGGGTTTGAAATACATTGCGGGTGAACAACAAACTTCTTTTTACAAAGACTTGGCGTCAGCTATACCACAAGCCTCAACGTATTGATACAATCTAGCCATGTTCCTGTTTTTAGCCCAAATGAATGAAAGTAGATAGGTCGCGGCCAGCATGCTGCTGTCCTCAATTTTGTATTCGCAAAATTGGGTCAACCCTATGAAATTTTTTGTAGGTTTACCTCTTCAAGACATGTCTTTGTTTGTTTTTTTCTTAGTCTTGTGATTGGTTTTTGGTTTGGTTTTTGCCTTAGGTTTGTGGCCTTCAGAAATCCGCTTGTTTCGAGCTATCTTAGGTGTCGTTTGGATTGGTCTAGCTCAAGTTATAGGCTTTTCAAGATCCTGCCAGCGGAGTTTCTCTGCCTGATTGCACGTTTTGGTTAAAAATCCTTCGAAAGTGGGCTTTTTGTTGCTTATTGCGAAAGGTAAGGACATCATTTATATGAAAAGTGGATTTGCAATCTCACTTTAACATTTCTCATCATTCTGAGAAGTTTTACTTACTATTTTTAATAATTAAATATGTAATGGTGGACTTTTTAAGTCTTCTGCATATTATATTATTAAAACTATAAGTTACATATAAAGATTACATTTATTATGCAATTTGGTGGGCTTTTTATTGAAAGTTGCATATCATAATAATGCAAATTACATTTAAAGAGTTCTTTTATTAATGCAATTTAAAAACCCAAGTTTTAGAAGGTGGGATTTTCAAAAGCAATTGCATATCATTTTAAATGTCTTTGGTTTTTGAGAGTGGAGAATTTGTTTTCCATTACATATTACAGTTATATGTGATTTCTAAAACATGTATTAATGTTTGGAAAACCCGTCAAGACTCTTGGTTGGTGTTTTAAACATATTTTAGCTTCTTTTAGCATATGCGAAATGGCTTTAAAAAGCTGTTTTTCTCCAAGAGCATGCAAAGAGCTATTAAAGACATGTTTAAAGCTAAAAGAGTTTTCGTTTTTTTTAATGAATTCATAGGCGTCGTTTTTTAGTAATTATGCATATGTGTTTTGGAGGATAGTAATATGCATTTCATTCATTAGAAGACTGCCATTTTTGAAGGTCATCGCATACTGAGAAATCACGCAGTATATATAGTGTTTTTCTTCAAACTTGTCATTAACTCCATGGTGGCGATTTTCTTTTCAAAAGCATATGCAGTCTGTGTTTAAAAACGCGTTTCTTTCCACTCATGCCTGCGTTTTAGAAGAGACCTCCATGATTGCGATTTTAAGAGCTTTTAACATGCTTTTTGAAAGCATATAGAGCCGCATTTTTACGTGTTTAAAAAGCATGTTTTGGAAGCTGCGTCCGCCTTCAAGAAGCCCGTCTAGGGCACGTTTTATGCTTGACGGGTTTCTGTGGTTTGGAAGCATGTTTTGAGCTTGCATTTTGGTTCCAAGAAGTCCACCTAGGCACTCAAGACGTGTATGCATCTTTTTGAAGTTGTTTTCTCCTCCAATGGCGTTATTTTTATTCATCCTTAGCATCATTTTCAGCACTTTTCTTTGCAAATTGCCATCTGTCTTAAAATCCCGAGATTAATAAATGCATTAAAAGGGGATTGTGTTTTACTCCGATTAGAACTCAATCCAAGCATTGAACGATAGTTGTGGAGATTTCTCACCCGTTTTTGTAGTGGTTGTCATTGTTTTGGTCTCTAATTGCGATTTTTGTGCTGGAATCCTGCCACTTGTAACAAAGCTTTTCCAGAACTTCAAACATGTGTATGATTGAAGTATTCGATGCAAAGAAGGATTATTTTCTTTCAACAGCTCTAGAAGTTTGCATAATAAAATCAGAAGGAGAAATATGTTGTATGGTGTCATGAATATCATCTTGTGTTTCTTCCAGAGTTTCAAGATAAGAGATATTAAAATGTAAAGGTCCATTGGACACTTCCATCAGGCTCAGGGTTGTGGAAAGTTATTCTTGCTGCAGATTCAGTTGGTTTGCATACTTGTGGTTATGCAAGAAATTTGTAAGTGTATGCACATGAATTCTTGGCTTGAAATGAACCCGAAAGGAGTAATTTGGAGTAAAGTCAATGAATAAAGATGCTGATGTTTTGAGAGTGCAGTCCCAGGATCAGAGAGAGTGAACAGCTACAAGGGCTTTACAAAGATTCATCTCATTTGAAGTCAAAAGGGCACCAAAGGTCATCATGGCAGGGTTCTTTTGAGTTTTTAACATTATCATGGCAAAAGACACACGTCTCTTAAAAACAACAGTTAAAGATGGGTTTCTCATAAGTGGATGGCAAGTAAGGAAAGCAATGATGAAAGATTTTCTTAATAGGACAGCAAAACAAATAAAGGTTCAAGGTTAACAATACTATGAAAGGTGAAGAATTGCAATGAATTTTATCATACAATTTGGAGTCTTAACCATACAAAGGTAATGAAGAGATGGACAAAGGGGATAGAAATCCTTAGGGCATGTATTGTATCAACTGGTCTTGCAAGGAACCCATGCGGCATCAGCACTTCCTTAAAAATCTTGTGCATTGCATAAGAGATAAATTGCAAGTCTAAAGCTATGCTGATTTACAAATAAGTATGCTTGGGTTGCATTTATCTCCAAATTTCCAATGTGATCTTGTTAAGTCCCAAAATTTGCACCCTCAAGCTTATAGTTTACAGCTTGAAATCTTGGTCAACATGGAATCATTCCTAGGTGGTGGGCTTTTCCTATAACTGGAATGAATCTCCGGATTCTAGGCCGGTTCCTATTTGATGATCACTTATAGTTCCTAAAAACTTAACCAAACTTGATAAGGAAAAGGGAAAGAGATTACTGAAAGGAAACTAAAACTGAAACTAAACTATTGTCAACCAGGTGATACACCAAAATGATATGAAAGCACAACTACAAATAACTGAGAAATGTTTTTATACTATCTGAATGAACACAAAACACATCTTTTCTGTATAGGCTTGCATAAATATTTTGTAATAAAGTCTGAAACATGAACCTAACCAAGGAGGAAGAAAGATGCCTCACTTATCAGTTTCACACCCTAAGCCATAAACTACAACCTGCAAGCAAACATACTTTTCTGCAAATAGGTGTCGGGTGAGACAAAATAACATGGAATGATGAGAATTCACTAGCTATCCTTATCAAATCACTCTAAAATGCACACAGAAATGCAGAAAGAAAAGAAGGCTCCAAAAGAAACTCAGATAACATAAACTCATCTGCTGTTACTTGTATTTGATCTTCCAACTTTGAGTTACAAATTTCTACAAAAAATTTCCAAGGACCCCAAAAAACTGTCACAAAGCCTTCCTTCTACATAATCAAAACTGACCCTCCCAAAAAGCCACTCAAGACACTAAGTACACAACCCCTCAACCACCAAGGGTCGGATGCTAGAAAAAAGGCCCCAAAAAAGGGGTCTAGAATCCATGAAAGAAGGACAAATGGCTGGAAAAAGTCCTCCAAACCATAAAGGAACCTTCAATGCCCTTCAAATAGGCCCCAGAAAGCTCAACTAGGTCATAAAGCACCTTTAAAAGCCATGAACAAGTCTTACTTCGAAAATCCTCCTAGAAACTCTCCAACATCTTCCTAAATTCGCTCCAAATGGTTACAACCAGTGTTACAAGACTCTGCGAGTCCTGAGCCGAGTCAGGGCTCCAGAGTTTATTGGCCTTTAGACTCTGACTCGGCCGAGTCCTGCAGAGTTCTGCCAGGACTCGCAGAGTCCATGGACTCTCCTGACTCGGAGAGTCCCGTGGCCAGGACTCTGTCACAGCCAGCTGATCCATAAAGTAAAAAATAAACATTTTTAAATTATTTTTAATTATTTTTTGGCTTATATGATCATATTGCAATAGCAAGTTCCAAAAATTTTAAATAGTGATGCCCAATAAGGCAACCAACATGGAGTAGTAAAAAATGTCTCGCATGTAGCAGGTATAAAACATAACAATTTGTCTGTAAAGTAGATTGCAGCATGATTTCATTAAATTTTTTTCCAAAAAAGCAGTGTCATATCATAGATTGTAATCAAAAAGACCTAGAACCATGTATTAAAACAACACTATCAAATTTGAAAGCATTGCAACAAATAAAATGCTTTCCTTTTAAAGAATTGAACATCTCTAAAGACTAAAACAATAAAAGAACAGATTTTAAGGTTTGTGAAACATTGAAAAAAAAATGTTTGTTAAATCGGTTATTTGACAAAGTTAAAATATGATGACATTTGAGCAATTATATACTTGATATCATTCCAAAAATTCATAATAAGGACAAA
>MU224538.1:3458160-3473568 GCA_018584345.1 Thuja plicata | reverse complement strand
ATTGCATATGGAGTTAGGAATAGTCACGCCTATGATAGGCGTGACTCCTTGAGGAGTCACGTCTATCACAGACGTGACTAATCACCATCATGCTGAGATATTAATAATGATCGGACTGTTCTATATTGATACCGAAATTGATAAGTGCGAAGTATCGTAAACAGCGATCAATACATTGCATTATAATTATGAAACAATACCATCAAACCTGTGGTAACAACACATACATAAGCGAAGAGGTAGTACGGGAAACCTTTGAATGCTAGAGAGTATACAACTCTAGAGGAGTATGCTATTTTCTTTTTGAGAGCAAGAAACTCATGTTATTATCTTTTGACACTTGTGAAAATTGGAGTTTCGGTTCTTGGTTCGAAATGAGGGTTTGAAGTTTGATGCTGAAGCTGGGAACGTTACTTCTCAAACTTTCTTTACACTTTGAACCAGCGTTGAATGTTGGTGATATTGTGTTGGTTATGCCGTCATCTTTGGGGGGTTGTTGTTGAGTTTTGCGGAACCGTTTGGAGGTATAGAGACTAGCATATGTGCGGCTGAAGATGTCTTGCAGCCAATGTGACGTTAGAGACTTCTAAACACTAGCTATTGTTTTCCAAATGGAAGCCATTCCTATTTAAAGCCGTGGATGCCTGTGAAGGTGTTACAATCTTCCATGTTGGGCTATGACTAATGGTTAGTATTTGCCATTACACATTGTTTGCAATTTTTCATGAATAATCCGAAGCATTTCTTGATGTAATCTGAATTACCATAAGTACAAATGTTAATTTCTTCCCTCGCATTTATTATTATTTTACTTTTGAAAATTCAAAGAAAGTTGCATATTTGTTTAAGAGAAAAATACCAAAAACAATTACTCTCAGAGCAAGAATAGATTTGCAGTTGAATTTCTTGCAGTCAAGGGTTAGAGCCAAGCAGGCTCTTTACACCAACCCTTTATATGGCTATCTTAATGAGCATCTTAAAGGGATTGGAACAATTACCTACTTGCCCCTTAATATCTCTCTACAATTTCTTATGTCTATTTGGGAGGTAAATAGAGGAATCTCTCATCTTCAACTTGAGTTTTTGATATATTGGTCATGTTTTTTTTTTTTTGGTAAAAGTGGCTAGGCCACGATATATTTTATTAATAATAGTAAAAAGTTTACAAACCTGGTTTAGGTGGATATATTGGTCATGTTTGATGGTAAATACAAGAATAGAATATTCATTGATAGAACTAACTTGAATTACAATTCCAATTTAAATGACAGCAAACGAGCTACAAAACCTAATGTGTTATAAAATGAAAACTAAGCAATATTGAAAACTTTTAATTGCTAACCAATAGGATTTTGCTGTAAAAAAGAGAATATACTAAGAGGGCACCCTCTGTGGAAGAAATGTATGCCTTGAAATTTGAACCCTTTATTTGAATTTACCTATTTTATAGCTTCACACCATAGAAATTGAAAAGTTAGTGAAAACAGTAATTGAAGGAGCCTCCTTAAGAACTAAAGTCATCCCACACAATGGTAACAAAGTGTCCTTGGAAATCAGAATAGCTTGGAAACCATTGTGAGGTGTGGAAATGGAGTTATTTCGGTTGTGCCACCTGTCGAGGTCACAATTCCTTGATCATAGGTAAGAATTTGAATGTTACATATGCACTAAAAAGCTCAAGTTATGAACAAGTTTCAGATGTTCCCACAGTTAATTTCCTTTTGAGGCATCAAAACCAAATTCTAGGGCCAAATTCTAGTTTAAAGGACCTTGAAAATGTAAAATAAAAAAGCAATGAAAAATCAAAAAATTCAATTTTCAGAACTTTTCTAAATTAATCAAAAAAATCTCCAATTGGATGGCTGCAAATACTTCTCAAATCACTTTTCCGAACCTAGAGCCAATGTTCTTTGGTCCCAGAAATTTCATTAGATTCCATGTTGACACTTACCAATGCTCCCACATGTTGAATGTTTGATGATCGTCCGATTCCACATAAAGGTAACCTATAACTAGTTGTACTCTTTTGTAATCTAAACCATCACATTTAGGGGCATGAAATTGAGCAACATTATCTAGGATGATACAACTATCTTGTTCTTCCTTGACATGTCCACCATGTCATTTACTAGAGAACGGATTGGGCGATAGATGTCTCATCAGTAGTGTAAGCGGTGACCTTGAAAATCATGGTTATATTCCATCCAACCTCTGAGTAATTAGGACATTAGAAATGAAGAGCATACTTCACAATCCAATTACTGACTAGATTATGTTTATTAAAGTAAAATATTCATGTATGTATGCACAAATGAATATAAGCCATTTAGGTATACAACAAATTTTCATATATCCAATATAATTATTTGACATGTCATTATATTCCTTTTCTAATCTTTTTCATAAATATCAAAGTTTAGTGATTGCATAGATTTGCCGCATTTTATACACTTCAAATTTAATAGTCAGTCTCTAATGTTTTTCAAAGTCCATAATTCATTAGTTTACTAACACAGGTTTAGGATATCTTTTATAATTCATTTGTTTCACACATAAGAGAAATTACATATAAAGGACCTTCTCCAAAAGCAATCCTATAAAATTGCTTATTCTTTTTCATTCTTCATTGTTTCCATTAAGATGAACATTGGAGAGAAGTATATTGCATGGGAATTCTAAATCCGAATATAGCCTTGAAGAATATTATATCATAGCCATAGTTCAAAAACTCGCCACGGACTCGCGTGGACTTGCGAGTCCAATGGCAAGTCGAGTCGACTCGCCACGGACTCGCAAGCCAAGTCCAAGCGAGTCCCTGCGAGTCGATTCACGATTTCTTCCCTTGGACTCGCGCGAGTCTTACATCGGGACTCGCGAGTCATCCACTTGGACTCATGTTGTCAACTCAACATGCCTAGCACATGCATAAAGTTGTTTTTTTTTTCATTTTTCTCTCATTTTCTCTTTGTTTTTTGTCACAACAGGGTTTTAGGGTGTGGAGAGGTTGAAGAATCAACATCAAATCAAAAAATACATCCAGGTAAGGAATTTTTCTACTTTTTTTTCCCTTACATTACAAATGAAGAAAATCTTGAAAAACAAGGGGAAATGCTGGCAAAAAATTTTCTATTTCTCTTTTTGACTGATTTCCTTGCATTTTTATCTTTTTTTTAATACTATTGTTATCAAATGATTCATTATCAATTTTTTTGTTGTTTTTCCATAAAATCCTATAGATTTTTATTTTTTTTTCATGTTGTAACAGCTATGGGAAAAAAGAAAGATGAGACATGGAAGTATGGAATAAGGAGAAATAAAAAGGGAGACATGACTTGCACGGAACGTAGCAAATCGATGACAGGTGGAGTGAATAGATTAAAACACCACCTTGCTAGAATACCTGGACAAGGTGTGAATGGCTGCCCCAATACAACTCTAGAGATTATTTGACACATGAAAGCCCTTCTTGTTGAATATAACTTGCATAAAGAAGAAAGGGAAAAAACAAAACAAGACATGATAGCTGCAATGAATCCAAATGCATCCAGTTTAGTTCCCCTTGGTCGCACTCGCAAAAGGGCAACCCCCTTTCATCATCAACTAAACTCATCTACTGGTGACAATAAGGATGAGGTTATTGAGACTCAGAATCCTCCTTCATCAGACCCAAATCTTTTTATTCTGTGCAATGTTCCAAGAGCACAACCTTCACTTGAAGGTACAAGATAGAATAAAGAAAAACATGAGAAAGCAATGATAGCAGCAGGAAATTTTTGGTAATACAACAATTTTCCTTTCAATGCGGCAAACAACCCATATTGGGAAGGTTTGGTTACCGCATTTACAGTTGCAGGCAAGGGGTTTAAGGCCCCAACAGCTTATGACTTCAGTGGGCCATTGCTACAGAAAGAAGTGAAAAATACACAGGTTGCAGTTGATGATCAGAAAAAAAAAATTGAGATAAGGATGCAGCATCTTATCCGATGGATGGATACATGGAAGAAATAGGACTCTCCTCAACTTCTTGGTGTCTTCTAATGGTGCAATGGTATTCCTCAAGTCTATAGATGTCTCAAGTGAAATACAAACTGCTGAGACTTTGTGCAATTTGTTAGATGGGGTGATCCAGGAAGTTGGAGTTGAGAATGTTGTCCAAATTATCACGGACAACGCAGCTACATATGTATATGCAAGTAGAATGCTTATGGAGAGGCATCCCACAATTACATGGAGTCCTTGTGCTGCACAATGCTTGGACTTGTTGTTAGAGGACATTGGAAAGATTAGCTGGGTGAAAAGGGTGGTTGAAGATGCTAAAAGTGTCACCAAATTCATCTACAACCATACTTGGGTCTTCGCTTTGATGAGAAAACACACAAATGGCAAGGACCTTGTGTGACCAGGAGTGACATGATTTGCTATCTATTTCCTCATATTGCAAAGCATTCTTGGTGCCATTCCTCATCTTAAGCAAATTTTTGTGTCTAGTGCTTGGCTGCAATCTACATATGATGATGGGTTCAACAAAAGCAGAGACGAGTTGATCAAGGTAGTTGATCAAGGTAAGTAACAAACCCAAATATAAACTTTATACAAGATAATCTACTTGCTATTTTTTAAGGAGTTAATTTTGCAATAATTTAATATTTGTTTTTATTTTTCTAGGTGACAGAACCTTTGGTAAGGGTTCTTCGTATGGTGGATGGAGAGGGAATGCCAATGGGTTTCATTTATGAGGCCATGTATAGGGCCAAAGAGGCCATTTCACATTACTATGGTGGAAATTCAAAAAAATATGAAGTCCTTTGGCGCATCATTGATCGTAGGTGGACACACCAACTCTACCAACCAATACATGCCTTGGCATACTACTTGAACCCGAGATTCTAATTCTTTGATTCATTTAAGGCTGATGAGGAGGTCATGGCAGGTGTTATTACATGCTTGATAAGATGGCTCCTGACCATGACTTGAGAGACAAGTTTCTTGATGAGTTGGAGGCAAGATTTGATATTTGTTATATCTTATTTATGATTCATGAATTTGGAAATGTTCATTGTTGAGTTTGAGTCTTTGACAATTCTTATTTATGAATTTGGAAATGTTCATTGTTCAAGATCTACAAGGGTGCAGAGGGGAGACTCTTCTCTTCACAACAAGCAATTGACAGGAGAGAAAAACAACAACCAAGTAAAACATTTTGTTCAATACTAGAAGAAAAAATTAGAAACTTGATAATGATTGTTAATTTGTTACAAAAGTACACTTTTTACTCAATTCTAATATTTCTAAATGTTTTTTTGTAGATTTATGGTGAGAAAATTATGGTGCTGGCACGCCTAATCTTCAAATTTCAAAAGATAGTCATCCTTATTTTGTCTCAGCCATATAGTGCTTCTAGGTGTGAACGGAATTGGAGTGTATTTGAGAACATTCACACAAAGAAGAGAAATAGGTTGACCCATAAGAGACTCAATGATCTTGTCTTCGCTCGGTATAACCTTCGCCTTTGCACTAGAAAGGTGGAGGGTGTTTCACATGAGTCCATTGACTTGGATGAAATTGATCCATATGGTGATTGGACTATCAATGAACAAGATGATGGTGATGATGTCCTCCTTACTGAAGAAGATATTGCAGATTTAGAGAGAGGTGCAGCAGCAAAAGCAGCAGCATTGGCTGATTCTAGTGAGATAAAGGATGACGAAGACAAGGACTTTGATGTTGAAAAAGAAGAATCAACTCCTCGTTTAGATACCTCAATGCCTACTAGTTCAAGGCGTGAAAAATTGAGTTATATTAGGAGAGGAAAGAGGAGGATGTAGTCTTTAGTTTGTTGTTTTTCACATTTGGACATCATTATACTTAATTTTGTAAACATTTATAAACTTATGCTGCTGCTATACATTTTAAAGTTTACAACTATGATGATATTTCATATATTGAGTATTTGAGATTCATAAGACATGTGTCATGTATCAATTATGGCTCTTATGTTCTTTAAATGCATTAATTTCTTTTTGTTTTTATGTAAAACAATGTTTTTTTCCTTTTGCCGAGTCTTTGCCAAGTCCTTCCACTAGTCTTTCGATAGTCCGAGTCGAAGTCCAAATTTTTGGTTTGCCAAGTCCGTGGCGAGTCCGAGTCTTTAAAGTATGATCATAGCAATAGTAACAGGAACCTCATAAAAGACATAATTCTTGTAAACAATTACATACATGTTCAATCATTTGTTTCATCTCTCTTTCTTTCATGTATGTGAAAAAAAAATATATCAAAAGATTTTTTGTACTTTGGAACACCAATGAAAACATAAACAATATGTCGTACCTGAATGGAAGATGCAATTATTGTAATTTGAGTCTCATTACCCTTTAACTCTTTCTCTAACCAAGTCCATTGTGTTTCTCCAAGCATTTCTCCATTGCTAAATAATAAATCTCTATGGTATCTAGTGTCCAATAGAATCACCTAGCCAATGACATTCCATTAACCAAAATGCTATAAAGGTTTTTTTTTTTTGAAAAAAGAAAACATGATTATTCTGTATTTTAGATCTCTTTCTTCATACCAAATGAAAATATCATTTATTTAAGGAAATGGAAATAACATTAATAAATGCCAAAAAGGAACAAACCCAAGATACATAATATCCAACGTGATATTATATGAGACCGTGTACTCCATATTAGAGTAAATTAAAATAGATATGAATCTGCATGAAGTTCCAATGGGGCAAACACAATAACCAAGTCAAAAGGTATATTTTTTGCTCTGAAACATTGACCTAGCTCTTGCACACCATTTTTATCACACGTTCTCTCTCACATACCAATGGAATGGCTTGGGAATGGATTTTAGAAACTTCAAGCAGAAAAACTAGATCTTGAACTGATAATTCCAAAAGGGGGTGAAAATACTGTACTAACAAGACATATTTGGCATGTTTGGCATATCTTTAATTTTCTGTTACAAGGGTTTAACTTTATTTTTAGGAAAACTGCCTATCCACAAATACAAAAAGGTGCACAAGTACAAAGATGAATGGGATATACAAAATCATAATTATGCATTGAGAGTGAAACCATAAAATACAACATACTTGACAGAAAAGGGCCATCCCATAGTGGAAACGGTTGAGGGACATAGAGACACCTTGGAAAAATCCCCAGCCATCCCCAAAATTGGGAAAACAATTGGGGACAATTCCGACATGTTTGCAAAATGCACAATAATATCCGGAGATGGGTAGCCATCCTCAACGATGCAACAGTTAAAAGATTCTTTTTTTGCTTTTAAAACTCCAAAAAAATGCTCTTGGATTGGATCTGAGTTGGCAACCATACCTTTTTGTTAAAGTTCCCTGTATTTGTATGTTTTTAGTAATACTTATCTGATATACAATGTAATTCTCTTTGACTTCTGTTTTGAATTTGATTTATTTCTTTTTTAATCCAAATATTGCAGTTTATTTCAGATTTTACACTCAAAAATATCTTAAAGAACAAAAATACAAATGTCCATATTTCAAGCCAGATTTCGTTTAAATCCAAAATTTATGGCATTTAAGGTATTAGATTTTACTCCTGTTTCAGATTTCTGTCCAATATTAGTTTTAGGTTTTAGGAGTTACATGGTAATTACATTTTTGTAGTTGAGTTTACAACAGTGACATTAGTGGTGTAAATTTTAGAGTTTCAACTCCAATAAGTGTTTTCTTTCATATTATAGTTTTAGAATGAATGAAAGAAAGAAATTATATTAATGTCCACAAATGACCAAAAGGGGAAGAACAAAAGAAAATAGATACAAAAATTTATTTTACTTTTAGAATGAATGAAAGAAAGAAATTATATTAATGTTCACAGATGACCAAAAGGGGGAAGGACAAAAGAAAATAAATACGAAACCATTTTTTGATGTTATTTTTATATAATATGTCACGTGTTTACTGCTTTGTCAATATGACTTTTGTCATGACTGCAACAAAGTATCAATTGAGCTCCCTCCAATTCCTGTCCCTGAAACATGTCGCACTGTCCCTGCTCTACACCATCCCCAAAATGTGGTGCAACGTAGTTCTAATGCCAACCCTAGTCAAAATGGAACCTTGTTTAAAGCATGCCATCCCAGGGAAAAGAAAGAGTAGTTGTTTTGCAAACATTGCAAGACAAAAAATAGTTAAGGAAATTAATCGATTAAAATATCAACTTCTAAAAATCCGATGCTGATATGTTAATGTGCGCCAAGTTGTGTCTCTTTATGTTGTGTGCAGGGTGCAAAGTCAATTAGCAACCTTTGACCAACAAAATGAAATAAGAAAGAAGCTACAAGAAATAGTAACAATTCATGAAGACTTCTTTAATTTTTCCATTCCTTGGATCTTTGATCACTAGTGATAATGGAAATAGTAGTGCTAGTGTTGATATTAGAGTTTATAGATCCAAATTAGATTCACATATAATACCATGCGCTAATCTAGGTTCTCAATTATCAATTGTAAGGGCAGGCATAATGCAACATGGAATGCAATTGGTGAAACATGTTTTTTTTTTTGTTTCTTAAATTTTTAATCTCATGGGTTTGTAAAATTCAAACTCTAAATTTTATAAAACTTGTTTTGTTTATTTTATTTATTTTAGGTCTCTTTATTAGAAAAATATGGTAGATGCCACTACTATTTGTGGACAGGGGTTCAAAGCCCCTCTGATGAGAAGATAAAGGGCTCCATTTTGACTCAACATGTGGCTAATATGAAGGCCCTGTTGAAATATAGCATTGGGAGTAATGTTTATTATGGCCCTGCTAGGAGACAATTATTATGTCTCAAGTGATGCATCGCATCACTTGAGACATAAGTAACATTTGCCTCTTCTTAATATCGATGCTCTTCTAACGTTAATATTTGTGGAACAAATACTAAACAGAAATCAGTCTAATCGGTGTAATAAGCAAATCGATTAGTTATGAACATAACTAAAACATGTTAGATGCATTAACTATAAGTCATGATTTGATGGGTCACATCCATTTGATTCTCAAAGGGAGATATATATATATATATATATATATATATACTCGTGTGGATTGGTAATGTGAGATGTTTTTTCGATTGATCTAAGAAAAGATATACTCTCAGCCGATAGCATCAGCGATGATCTGTCACAACAAAACTAAGGACATATCATAGCATACTCGTGGTCAATAGCAATCAACATATATATTGATTATCTCCATCAAGTTAATTCAGCAATCACAGCGATCATAATCTACTGCGATCCATACATAGTCTCAGCAATTTATGCATATCTTCAGTGGTCAATACATATAATCTCAGCAATATATATATATATATATACAGCAGATTGAAGTTGAACACATAAGGATCGATATATAGAGAAGCATTGTTGGAGATTGATATTGGTATATATATATATTGAGATATATTCTCAGATTGTGATATACATATTAGTAGCAGTCTGTTTCATCGTGGTATCTTTATTATTGCTGTAGTAAATTGAGACTTGTAAATGGTCTTGAAATTGGCCATATTGTACATATAAATTTAAACAATCAAGAGAGATATTTTAGTGGTTTTTTCACCTTCAAGGTTGAAGGTTTTCCCAGGGTACATGCTGAGTTACTTTGTTTAAATTGTCACATTGATATTGCTATTAATCTGATCAAAATTCAACATGGTATCAGAGCGGGTTTGAGGGGATCGTGGTCAGATTTACATGTAGCCGAAAAGCATTCTCTCTTCTCTCATCTTCAAGGTGCAACATCAAAACTCTAAAATGGTGAACGGGCTCAAAGTTGAAGACAGACTTGAAGGAGCCTCAAATTTCACTTCATGGAAAGTGAGAGTTCTTATTAGACTTGAGGAAAATGATCTACTTCAATTTGTGGAAGAAAACCTATCTAAGCATGATGATCAAGCAGAGAAACTTCTATTCAAGAAGAATGCCATCAAAGCAAAGAAGCTCTTGATTGACTTCGTTAAAGACCATCTAGTGCCTATCATTTCCAAAATGACTAATGCAAGAGATATGTTCAAAAACTTGGAAAATCTTTATGAGATCAATAACACAAGTAGGGCTCTTGCATTAAGGCAACAATTACATCAAGTGAAAATGTCAAAAGGAGAATCAGTCATGTCCTTTATGAAGATTTCAGAACTAAGGGATCAACTTAGTGCAATTGGAGATCAAGTCATAAACAAAGACCTTATTATGCTAGCTTTAAATGGGCTTCCTCAATCATGGGAGTCATTTATCCAAGGTATTAGTGCAAGAACCAAATTACCTAAGTTTGATCGCCTTAGGAAAGATTGTATTCAAAAAAAATCTAGGTTGGTTGCAAGAGGGATAATCAGGAACACACAAAATGAAGACACTCGTGTTCTTACAACTCATTCTACTAAGAAGAAAGGGATAAATTGCAAGAATGGCAACTTTAAGAGGAAAAGAGATCAAAAGTCAAATGTTGCACCTGATTCTAAGAAAAAGAAGAAAGATCTCTCCCATATTCAGTGTTTCAGATGTGACAAGTTTGGTCACTATGCAAAGGATTGTTATTAAAGGCCTAAGCCACAAGTTGCAAACCTTAATGAAGTTTCAACTCAAAAGGATGTAACAGATAACACTAATGGATTCCTATTCATATCAGCCTTGTCAAGCAATGTTCCCACAGACAATAAAACCTGGTTAATTGATAGTGGAGCTTCACGACATATCACAGGCTATCAAGAACATTTTTCAAACTTAGTGGAAAGAGATTCCAATCTTCAAGTAATTATTGGAGATGATGCAAGCTATTCAATGAAAGGATTTGGAGCTACATCTATCAACAAAGAATCTGGGATTTCACTCAATCTAAGTGACGTTCTATACGTATCAGGAATCAAGAGGAACCTTGTATCTATTTCAGCCTTGGATGATAAAGATTACCAAGTAGCATTTGCTGAGGGAAAATTTCTAGCATGGCGAAAGAACTCCAGCATCAAGACTGCACATGTGATTGGACATCGACATGAGAGTTTGTACAAGCTCTCCATTCAACCAATTCAAGCTCTTCTTCATGACACTTCAGACTCCAGTGAGCTATGGCATAGAAGACTTGGTCACTTACACTACAATGGTCTTCCATCTTTGGAAAAGATAGTTATAGGCATACCTAAACTTAGTCATGTACATGATGGTACTTGTAAAGGTTGTGCTATGGGTAAAAACACTAAGAACCCATTTAGTAGTAGTGAAAGTAGGTCTAAAGAAGTATTAGAACTTGTACATTATGATTTATGTGGACCAATGTCAATGGCATCCCTAAGTGGATTTTTGTATTATGTAACTTTCATAGATGACTACTCTAGGAAGACTTGGATCTATTTCTTGCGGTCCAAAGAGTCTGATGAAGTACTGAGTAGATTTAAGGAGTTTAAAGCTCTAATAGAAAACTTATCTTGAAAGAAAATTAAAATTTTAAGGTCTGATAATGGGGGTGAATACACCTCTGGCATCTTTCGTGATTTCTATATTGAGGCAGGAATTAAGAGGGAGTTTTTTGTCCCTTACAAACCACAACAAAATGGGGTTGTTGAAAGAAAGAATAGATCCATCATCAAAGATACATCAACACTCTTAGAGAAAACTCTTACCAAACGTTGAGAATTGCTTAGGGTTGCCCCAATTTTGGGGAATGCAAAATTGAGGACAACAATATTTTGTTGGGTTTTTCACCTTCAAGGTTGAAGGTTTTCCCAGGGTACATGCTTTGTTACTTTGTTTAAATTGTCACATATTGATATTGCTATTAATCTTATCAAAATTCAACGGGCCCAGATTGAACAACATGAAATATGGAGGAGAAAGGGTTGCACAAAAAGACTGAATTTCCATGATTTCTTCCACATGTGGAATGTGCTTTTTGAAATACATTGGCTTATACTTTAGCGATTAACAATAGCATTTTGAATTTCCTTGTTTTTTTCCTCATATGGCACAATTTTCTGTAAAGTTGTTCATGTCTTAAGAAAGACAAAAAATGTTGATTTTCTTTCTGAGGTTTTAGTGGAAGTTTGAGTCAAGGTGGGTGAGCAGAACATTGTGTAGATAATTACAAATTATGTTGCTGCAAGTAAACTTCTCATGGATAAGCACCCATCTTTATTGTACACTTCTCATGTTGTTCGTTTCATTGACCTCATATTTGATTAGCGCACGATTACACGAAGAAGGGACGGTGAATCAATATAATACAATCTTTTACTTTTTCAACTTAACAATCACAAGAACATCAATTGAAAAATATCATTCATGTAAGATATTACAAAAATTGCAACACAAGAACACACAATTTACATGGAAAAACTTATGAGAAAAACCATGATAAAATATTGCTTGTATAGAACTTCTCTTACAAACTTCGTAGGCACCAACCTACTGGAGACACCAATTCTCACAATTCATAGGCACCAGCCTACTAGAGACACCAATCCCCACAATTCGTAGGCACCAACCCCACTACTAAGCACTAACTTAGCGAGAGACACCAATCTCTCCTTTATAAGAATCTTAACCTCATATGCATGTCTTCAATGAAAGTAATGTCCCCATTTTTAGCAGGGTCACTGAATGGATGGTGCCAGGTCATTATGGCGATCCTTGTGGTCTGGGGAGGTGTTTAGAGGGTCATTGGTGTGAACTTACTATTTATAGTAAGTCAATGGATAGTTCCGATGAGCTCAGATGAGTTAGAGGAGTGAATGATGCTCTCAGTTTTCATTTTTGGCTTCCGGGTTAGGCTCCAAGAATCTTGGAGAGAGCGTCTATTTTTAGTCACCGTCAGGTTCGTTCATCATCTTTTATCAACAGAATCACTCCAGTGCAGACAAATTTCGATTTTGATGCTTCTTCAGTTGTTTTCGCAAGACGGGTGAATTATTATTATTATTTAATTAAATTTGCTAAGGTTGCCATTATTGTTGGTATTATATGTTGGGCACCTTAGTGTTATAACTCGTCGAAACCGGGATGAAAAAATTTAAATCTTGGGCACAAGAAACAAGGACCTTGCATGTCATAATTTCATGATATTGATGAAAAGGTCATTTTTGGAGCCAAATGAGTTAATAAATTACATTACTCAATATGTGCCTAAGTATAAAAGTGCTTCAAGTGAAAAGTGTGTGAGAGAAGACACCTTTTAATTATAAAAGCAATAGGCAAGGCATTAATTCATCATCGATTGAATATATTATATTTTGTTTGTTTTCTCTGAGGAGAAGTTCTGATTTGTAAATCAAATCCCTTGCTGAGGTATAAGGGTTTGATACTGAATTGATCTAGCTTTTGGAAGACTGATTCTTCTCGAGCTAAGCCATAATTGGTTGTTGTTGTCTAACCAATTTCATCTTCCTTCATACTGTTTGTCTGTAACTTGGAGGAAAGATAATAATTCTGAATTTTGGATTATTACTTGCACAGCGACCTACACTAAGAGGTCGATCTGATTGGTATTTGCTGAGGAACAAACCAGAGATTTATTTGTTATTTCTGGGCTGCGCATTGGAGTGTATTAGAACTAGACTGATCTGCATTTATCAAAGCTAGAGAAGATCGAAGTGTGTTTTGAAAGCAGCGTGGAAGGTGTAGGGGTTGCATTTTGATACTAGGATCGATTGGAGTACAAATCGATCCTCTTTGTTGTCTGCGGGTGTGGAAGAAGCTAATAGTTGGGCGGCGTACTTATTATGGCCGCGTGTGGTGAGTGGAGGAAGTTATTGACAGCAGCGTTAGGTTCTTATTAAAACGTTGGGGTTGTCAAATCGAAGTGGAAGGACGTGGGTTGGTGCTCCAAATCTCCAACTCCAACATTTTGCTATCAAATATATCAGGTTCTTTCCATCTGAAATTAGTATTTAAATAAATTCATTGACTATAATTTCCAGAATTTCATTAGAGAAGCATTCTGAAATAATTGTGTATCCTGGCTGAGAATGTCAAATTGAAATTGAATATTAAATAAAGGAGTTCTTGTTACTAATTGTATCTTCGTGCAAAAATCAATTTGAAATTGGCAAAGACATTGAAATTGTTAGAGAATTTGAGTAAGAGCCGGATTGGGCTCATTTCAGTGGTATCAGAGCGGTTTCCTGCCACCCTGTGGTGTAGGAAATTTATTATTTATGCAGATCTGCTATTATATTTAGAGTAATCACCACTCTCACATATTTTGAGCTATGGATAGATACAGGCGGCTTTGCTCCGAGAGCTGGCACAACAGTGCAGGAAAATGTAATAAAATAAATACATTAATGGAGAGTATGGAGAGACTTAGGCTTCATCAACAGAGGATGGCGGCAAGACTGTCAAATCCAGAGACAGTAGATAGAGCAGCAAGATATATGGTTTCCGCCTTCAGTAGGCCGGGATCGAGATCGCAGGGCAGGAGGCCTGAGTTTTCCCCGACAGGTGTCCGAGATGGAGATGTACAGTATGTACGACACCTACTCATCGATCTGATGATAGGCACTCCACACATATACATGTGGACGTGTCAGTACCAGAGGTAGACTGCAGTACTGAGCTTCAGGAGCTTGACGCTTCCCGAGTTGTTGCTGCAGTTGGTGCATAGACAGTTGATACAAGAGTTGCCTCTGATGGTCCAGATTCTCTCGAGGAGGGAATTGTTATTGGAGATTTATATGTCAGCGGTCGTAGTGTAGCTTCGAAGCGAGAGGCAATACCTCTCTCAGGTGGGATAGGCGAGAGCGTGGAGCTACCTTGTTGTGATATTGATGATCAGGGTGCTACAACTGAGTTAGCAGAGTTCGGGAGTTATTGATTCACATCCTGACATTGATTCATATGTGCAGAGTCAGGAGATAGCAGTTGAGCATCTATTAGGGGATGTAGATGCAGTGAGTATGGACACTTCTGATGATATAGGTTGCATGGGGTATGACATTCCTTATTAGATATTGGGCGATGACTCCAAGGTGCTTTTGGATGGGTCCCAGAATCAGGACTCACAGGGACTCTGTTATTGGCGATACTACTAGGGTTTTCGCTTCTTCTGAGGTGTTGGTTGAGGTACCTGTTGTCCTCAATTTTGCATTCCCCAAAATTGGGGCAACCCTACGCAATTCTCAGTTGATTGCTAAGAGTTTTTCTCTAAGCGTGTCGATGTTATGGGAGGAATATTTTTCAATGGAATCAGTCATCCCTTGATTTTGATTGTTCTATTTTCTAACTAAATGTCAAGTCCTTTCTTGTTTTTCCCTTTTTCGCTTTGTTTTGCGTCTTGTTTTGGTTTCCAGTTTTGGGTGGCGTCCTTGGTTTTTCAGTAGCATTGTGAGCAGTCTTCCGTGTCCTTCCAATGTCAATATAAGAATGATCTTTTCTGGTC
>MU224538.1:3428828-3452284 GCA_018584345.1 Thuja plicata | reverse complement strand
AATTATAAAAGCAATAGGCAAGGCATTCATTCATCATCGATTGAATATATTATATTTTGTTTGTTTTCTCTGAGGAGAAGTTCTGATTTGTAAATCAAATCCCTTGCTGAGGTATAAGGGTTTGATATTGAATTGATCTAGCTTTTGGAAGACTGATTCTTCTGGAGCTAAGCCATAATTGGTTGTTGTTGTATAAACAATTTCATCTTCCTTCATACTGTTTGTCTGTAACTTGGAGGAAAGATAGTAATTCTGAATTCTGGATTATTACTTGCACTGCGACCTGCACTAAGAGGTCGATCTGATTGGTATTTGTTGAGGAACAAACCAGAGATTTATTTGTTATTTCTGGGCTGCGAATTGGAGTGTATTAGAACTGGACCGATCTGCATTTATCAAAGCTGGAGCAGATCGAAGTGTGTTTTGAAAGCAGTGTGAAAGGTGTAGGGGCTATGTTTTGATACTAGGATCGATTGGAGTACAAATTGATCCTCTTTGTTGTCCGCGGGTGTGGAAGAATCTAATAGCTGGGCGGCGTACTTGTTCTGGCCGCGTGTGGTGAGTGGAGGAAGTTGTTGACCGCAGCGTTAGGTTCGTATTAAAACGTTGGGGCTGTCAAATCGAAGTGGAAGAAGGACGTGGGTTGGTGCTCCAAATCTCCAACTCCAATGTTTTGCGATCAAATATATCAGGTTCTTTCCATCTGAAATTAGTATTTAAATAAATTCATTGACTGTAATTTCCAGAATTTCGTTAGAGAAGCATTCTGAAATAATTGTGTATCCTGGCTGAGAATGTCAAATTGAAATTGAATATTAAACAAAGGTGTTCTTGTTACTAATTGTATCTTCGTGCAAAAATCAATTTTAAATTGGCAAAGACATTGAAATTGTTAGAGAATTTGAGTAAGAGCCGGATTGGGCTCATTACAATGAACGATATTCATATAAACTTCCTCACAGAATCTGCCTTCAACAATTACTCTTTTCTCCTCAGCAATTTCCCTGTGCTTGAATAATGGATCTTCACATAGCACACTTTCTTTCTCAGACATCTGCTAGCGTATATAAGATCTATCTTTTATCTTTTGCACACACTTCACATATTTCTTATTCCGTTTATAGCCTTATGTTCCTTTGAAAAGAGACACAACTTCACAATAGATACATTGCTTGACAAAGAGATGCATCCTTACTTTACCAATCACCACCTTTCTTAAAACATAAATCACTCTTTTAATATGATCACTGCCTTTTTAATACTAAGTGCTGCCCTGAGATGTATTAATCACTGTTTGTACTCATTTTAATTTCCATCTTAATGAACATAACCACTGATCATTGTTATTGTTTGTTAATCGCTGTCATTAACTATTAGAAACCTGCACCTTCCCATATTTAATCGCTGATCTTAACCCTCATAATAATCATTAATTTGGTCGATCTACAACGACATTTAGATGGTCACCCAGCATTGGCTTTGAATGCCATGTCTTGGGTGTCAAGCATGAGGTCAGTCAAAATAAACTTAGATTTAAACTTTTCTTGGTCAGCCAGCATAATCTTTGTCATCAACCACCTTAGAATAATGTGATCTGCCCTTACAAAAAGTGATAATGTGCACTGCCCTTGTATGAAGTGATTAGTGGCCTTTCGCCTTTATGCAATATCTTCCTTTGATATCAACAATGTGGTGGCAGTAGTTTTGTTCTTTGACATCAAAGACAATCTTATCCATTTACTTTGACATCAATGAAAAATTTTAAATAATCTTCTTACCTCTGACATCAATGACAATAATATTCTCTCCTTTGACATCAATTACAATATATCCAACAATATTGAGGGATATTGATAAAATACCATGGATCAAAGCATGTGTCGGGCAGGGAACAATTGCAAACGCATATACAACCATGCTTGGGTCCTCAACTTAATGAGAATGTATTGGACAAAAAGAGTTGGCTCATCTTGAAATAACCCACTTTGCACAAACATTATTACATTGAAATCTTTGTTTGAGTCAAAGAATAACTTGAAATGCATGTTTGTTAGTGAGGAGAGGTCTACATTTTCATACGGTAAGACCAATTTAGGGGTTAACATGTTTGACTAGGTTTTCAATGAGAATGAATTTTGGTTTACAACAAAGTAGATCATAAATGTAAGTTCATATTTATATTCAAATTTTGTTCATTTTATTAGTTTATCAATTATAATAGTTTTAATTTATATTTGTTTATGATTTTTATGTTTTGTACTTTTGCAATTCATAGAGCCTTTAGTTGTCCTTCTTCGAGGAGTTGACGAGAAAAAGTTCACAATGAATTATTTATGAGGGCATTGATAGAGCCAAGGAGGGCTGTCAAAGCCATGGAGAAGACCTCTAGTTTATCCTCATTTTCTGTAGGCTAAAAAATAAAGCGCAAGAGGCGATATTTTAAGTTGGGCCTGATAATTTTATACTTAAGGGACAACCAAATAATATTATTCTAACAATTCTAAAATAAATATTTATAAGCACTTAACTATAATTAGCATGTTTCAAATTTTCAATGATTTAGAGCAAAGTTTCAATTCAAGGGCCAATTTTGGAGAGATCTAAAAAGGTGGCACTTCGCTTAATTGGCATCTTGATTTCACTAGGCATTTTCTCTTTCCAAATTTGAGCTTTGGTTCAATCTTCACGACTGAAGGCAAAAACCCTTGGCTGTTTGAGATCTTGGAGGATGCAAACCCTCTTAGATTTCCATTTACAGATTTGGAGACAAAAATCCCCATCTCTGTCTAGGGAATCTCCACCAAGGTGTTGCATTGGAGTCGAATTTTAGTGATTTCATGCAAGTTTTAAAATTTTGGCAATCGGATTTGCTAGCAAATATTTTGGTACCAACAAGAGGATTTCATTACTGCATTTTCAGATTTATCCACATCCCTTATTGCTAATTAATTCCCTCTTTTCAGGGCTCTCACAATTTGGAATAGCTTTGTACCATTTAAGGGTATTTCTAAAGGGTCATACAAAATTAATTGCATTCATGGTGGAGCAACCAGTGTTTTCCAGGCTTTAGGCATTGGTAACTCATTTTGTAGCCACAACTGAACAAAATTGGTTTTCTTATTGTTGTGTATTCATTTTGGCAATCTAGGGTTTACAAATAACTCTTATTTTGATGTAATACATTTTAGATCTGATAACAAAGGTTGCATGGGAAGTTGTTGAGGGTTTGAAGCTACTTTTTTGTTTTACTCTGATATTTTGTTTCAAAAATATCAGAGTAAAACAAAAAAATATATATTTCTAGAAATCTAGCTTGGGGACATTACAAGGTCATTATGATTAGACCCATCTCTATGGGGTTAAGGATATATATTGTCACATATGGGACATCATTGACGAAAGATTGTCAAATCAACTTCATAGGCCTTTACACGCAATTAGCTACTTTTTTGAATCAGGCATTCTAAGTCCACCTAATGAGCACAAGATTATACTGGGGTGTGATGTCCCCATCAATTTCAATGAAGACTTCTTATCAACACTTGTATAAGGATCACATTTATTTGATCTGAAAGAAAATAATGAATTTCACTTAATACGACTTTATAAAGCAAAGTAAATCAAAAAGTCAGCAAACAAGAGATTCAAAAATCAGGGATAGGTATCAATAAGAAGGCGATGATCATTGGTAAAGAACAAGGCACTAGGCATAAACAACGATCTATAAATGAAGCAACGATGATATATAAGGCCAGCGGCCATTCATTAAGAAACTTTAATAAATGGGATAGACTGTCATACAGTCAGCAATCACAATAAACCATAATCCAAGTCGCAATCTGTAATAGTGATGTGAATAAGTAAATGAAAGCAGTGATTAAAATCAATAAACCAGAATTAATTGTTTGGAAGTTAATTTATTAAAAATGTGGTTTGTTGCCAAGGGATGCGATCAACATAAGGAGTCCAGGGATACAACTAAGACTTGCAACCATTCATATTCTTTCCAGGCATATTAAAAGGATATCAATATCATTCCAAAAAGGGACAGACATCGAACATTTCTTATTTTATTTCTTATCCAAGTTTGAGCAGCAGCCGTACAAGGCTGGGACGCATACAATTAGTGATAAAGATCAGAAACAGCAAAAAGGGAATCACTACTTTAGACATCTATACCAGACAAGAGATCAGATCAGATTGACTAGCAGAAGTATAATCCTCATATATTACAAAGAAGATATCACGAACAGCGTATACTTTCAGATCAGTAACAAATATCCTTTGCATATACACCAAGAGGTATCAGATTGAAATCAGAGACAACTTGCATATTCCTAAAGTAATATCAGACACAGAAACCATTAAAACATCATCATTTCTCAAGACATAAATCTGATAAGTGAGTAGGCAGATCAACAGAAAATCGTTAGCAAGTTGTAAGTCTTGGCATAGCACTTTGAATTTGAATATCTCACAGTACACGTATCCAGTCCTTCCTATATAGTTTTTAAGAGGAATCATGTTGATGAACACTTTATTTAAACACTAATACAAACCCTTGGATTTAAAACCAAAAAAAATAAAAATTTAACTTATGGTACCCACTAGGAGCATAAATTATTGGGTGATAAAGATATCCAGAACACTTTTTTTCGGGAATCAATGTGATCTCCCCAAATTAGCAGGTTCTGAGAGCTTGAGTATGGTCAACTCATCAGCGCGACCCTCGTGAGTTGACAGTATGTTTGAAGGTCTCAGTGGTCAGATTTGCCATTTGTCGCAAATCTGGACTTACTATTTATAGTAAGTCAGTTTGGGCCGGTTACTATTTCTGGCAATGCAGTTGAGGGCCATGTTGATCAGTCGTTACAGCAGGAGATGCAAGAATCATAGTCATAATCATATTTGATAATTAATTGTGTTAATTAATAACGATATGTTATTAATTAATAATAAGGCTATATTATTATAATAATAATACTTTATTATTATAATGATTTAGAAGTTGATATTATGGAGAGTGGTTAACTGATGATAGTTTTTGGAAACTATGGCAACCAAGGAATTATAAATATGGGCTCATTTGTGAAGCTAATCATCAAATATTTTATATAAAATTGGCATTGGGAATTGTTCCTGTTATTCTGAAATTTGTGCCCTTGCTGAAGTATAAGGGTCAAATTAGTTTTCGAGAAGACTGATTCTTCTGAAGCTAATCTGCAAAATTGATTGTTGTTGTATAATCAATTTTCCTCCTTCGTGCTGTTGTATACGAATTGGAGAGAGTTTTGAATTCTATACTGGATTCAGTTTGAAATGAGGCCTGCATAAGAGGCCGAGCTCATTGTTGTTGTGACAGAGGTGCTACGTTGGGCATGTTGTCTCAGCTACGACTGGAAGGGTTACATCTACATTGCGGGTGAAGCTGGGACAGGTTCATAAACGTCAACCCGCAACCACATAGCTGCGTGGCCTTGCTGCGTGTGCGGGAATCACTCACATTCCCGCGTGGAGACTTAGTGGTGTTAGCCACTGCTGCCGCGTGGAGATTTAGTGGCATTAGCCACCGCTGTTACAGTACCGCGTGGAGTCCAGTGGCGTTATCCACTGCGGATATTGCTACCGCGTGGAGAATAGTGGCGTTAGCCACTACTGACATTGTTGCCGCGTGGAGAAAGGAATTGAATAAACCCAGCTGCAGATTTCCATAAGGTGTTTATTCAATCTCCATGCCACTATTGTTATCAATGAAACATAAATCGGTATGTTCAGTTTGCTTCGCACAATTTTATAGTTTGGTTTCGGCAATTGAATAAGCATTTCTAGACTTCTGAGAATAGCTAAAATTGTTGTTAAATGTAACTTTTATATTTGGAGAAGTGCTTTCTTATAATAAAATGAAAGCAATTATATACATGTTGGTTGAATTGTCTTGCAATCTAGTTGGAAAGATATTATAAACTCAGATTAAATTAAGGTTAGTAGACAAATTGCATAAAGAGCCAGCCGGGCTCATTACAGTGGTATCAGAGCGGTTTCCTGCCAGCCTGCAGGGAAATCGGGTTCAGTCTGATTATTATTATTCAGGGATTCAGTTATGGCGGATGATAGGAGATTCATCCCTGGTAGGCATTATTACAGAAGAGGCCAATCACCCCCACCAAACGAAGATGATCTAGATATTCAGTTTGGCACAGTACTGGGTGGAGATAATAATGCAGGTGGCTCAACAGGTCAGGCCAGACCCACAGCTGCTAATGAAGCAGACGTAGATAAAGAGGCTAGGGAGACATTCAGGAACTTAGCCGCAGGCCAGCATCATGTAGCTGATGTATTACATGAGCTTTCGGATACATTGACACGGATCATTCTCCCGAGAGGTCAGAGTAGGGAGAGATCACGTGATGCTTTTGTCGCATCACATAGATCGCGGGTTAATGACAGGCACAGAGATTATGAGCCTAGAACCCCGAGACATGATAGAACAGATAGGGCAAATGACAGGGGAGATCAGTTCAGACCCTGAGGGCCCAGATTTATGAGACCAAAGGTTGATGCAGTCAGTGTTGATGCCAAGAGTATCCCTTTTGCTGACGACATAGTTACACACTATGCTGAATGGGATGCCCTTCCTCCAGCCTTGAAACAAAATCTGAACTTTGACAGATATCTGACCTAGAAACGAGAGCATGCTAGGTGAAGGCCAGCACAGGATAGGCAGAGGACGGGACATAATGATTTGAGACAGGTGGCTAGCAAGATGATGCTAGCTCATTTTCATAGCAACGGTAGGGTCACTACTAGAGCTTGGGTCCACAAGCTCGATACCTACCTCGCACTGCGTCCAATGACTGAGGAGGACGCCATTAGATTTGCAGTCTTGCACTTAGACGGAACTGCACATGATTGGTGGTACCATGGACTAAGATCGCTACATCATGACCAGATTACGGTCTATCAGGAGTTTGTAGACAGGCTGATTGAGCGCTTCGACAAAAAAGACCCCAAGGTCTATTTCAGAGAGTTGGCTCAATTACAGTAGACAGCCAGCTTAGAGGGGTACATCAATGAGTTTCAGCCAGAGTAACGAGAATCGCGCGTGAATCGCGATTCGATTCACCCTCCCCGATTTTTTGGGAGCCAATGAATCAGATCGGCAGTTTTTTGGCATGAATCACCTGAATGTCCGATTCAGGCAATTCATCCAAAAATCGCCTGAATTGCCATGTGTGAACCGGCATGAATTGGCCGTCAAGTCAAAAAAATTTAAAAAACACTTGTTTTTTTTATCTTTTTTTTGTCTTTCATCTTACATACATTTATGATTTGATGTCTTATGGAGCTGAAAAATAACTCTCGATGCCTTATAAAATAATTAAAGTCGGTTGAGCTTTCAGGAGCGCAGAAGGGGCGCTGCCCCTTGACCCTGTCTTGTGGGCTTTGCCCCTAAACCCCCATTTAATAATTTGGGGTGGAAACTGCGCTGATAAAAGTGGGGAAAAATTAACCTTGGAGTCTTATTAGGCTCCATATAGAAGATGATGATGATGAAGAAGAAGAATATCAATAAATTATTAATCCATTAGTTGAACTTAAAACAATGATACTTGAACTGATGTAATGATTTAATTTTAATTTTTTGATTCTTGAATCTTTGATGTTGAACTTGCACTTGAAGTATATGATGGTATGATCATGATTCATGATGCTATGATTACAAGTGTTTTTGTTGTTTAAATATTTTTATGATACTATGTGACATAGCAATCTTAACTCATGCTTCTAGGCTGCATAAATATGTAACGCATGTGATGGATTTATCATTTATGTTCCTTGTTTATGTATGTTAGCTTCTATTTGATGATGTTATAGTGTTTTTAAGTTATATTCAATAAAGGGTGCATGAAATAAGTTTTAAATTGTTAAAATCTCTAAATTTTAAGGGTTTTCTAAATTTGCCGATTCACGAGCGATTCGATTCCGATTCATGGGCGATTCGCAATTCGATTCGACCTTGCCGATTCCAAGATGATTTTGGTTCTCGTTACTTTGGTTTCAGCGCATATCAGTGATGGTGTATGATATCTCAGAGCGGAGAAGGGTGATGCTATTCCTAGAGGGATTAGTTGAACCATTACGTGGGTGGGTCAAGTCCCTAGATCCCCCATCCTTACATGAGGCCATGAAGAAGGCTAGAGACTTGGAGTCTTCTACACCGAAAAGACAGTTTGTTGCAAGGCCTCCCGGACCATCTTATGATAGGACAGCCCCAAGAAGGGAAGAAAAAACAGATTCTAAACGTCCTATGGCAGCACCCTTAGATCAAGAAACACTTAATGATCTAAGGAGGAAGAAAATTTGCTTTTATTGCCGGGCTCAGTATGATGTCACTCATAATTGTCCTATGAAACCACAGGGTAAGCATAGAATGATGGAATGGTTCTACGATGATGAGGACGTTCCTGAGTATACAGGTGAGATGGATGATTAGGATCAAGGCATTCAGGGCACGGATGGTTACATGGAAGAAGAGGTTGAGGCGTCCAACCTCAAAGTAGCATACCTCTCCAGTATGAAAAAAGAGGGTGACTTTACACTACATGGTCTTCTAGATGGGCAGAGGGTGACTGTGCTATTTGACACTGGGGCCGCACATAATTTTATTGATTCTCGTTTGGTGACTCGCAGAGGAATCCAGACAAAGGATTTTGAGGGGTTGAAAGTACAGGTAGCAGATGGTTACACTCTTAAGTGTAACAAGATGGTTGCTGATTTACCAGTTAAGCTGGGTACTGATGCCTTTAAGGCAGATTTTTATGTGGTGGATATGGGTGGTACGGACTTGGTTTTAGGGATGGCATGGCTACATACCATTAAGGACATCTATATCAGTACAGAGAGGATGGAGATAAGGTTTATCTCGGATGGGAAACCACAAGTACTCAAGGCCATTAGAGATGAGGGGCTTAAGCAGATTTCACTCAGGCGGATGCAACATTTAGTGCGACATGAGGATGAGATAGATTGGGCAGTTGAGTGCACACTGATGCCTTCATTAGATCACTCAGATAAATTCATATATCATCTTGATATTCAGCAGCTGAGAACTAAACACGATAATGTGTTTAGAGACTTACCTTCGGGTAGACCTCCAGATAGGGGAACTGAGCATATCATAGAATTGGAGGGCACTAAGCCCATTATGATCACTCCTTACCGGCATCTGAAACGGCTGAAAGATGAAATTGAAAAAAAAATACAGGAACTACTTGAGATGGGACACATTCGGCCAAGTAAATCTCCCTTTGCTTCTTCAGTTGTTCTGGTGAAGAAGAAAGATGGCACCTTGCGCATGTGTATTGATTATCGGATGCTGAATAGGAAGACTATTAAGAACCGGTACCCCATCCCTCGGATTGATGAGCTGATAGATGAGTTGCATGGGGCACAATTTTTTTTGAAGATAGATTTGAGGTCCGGTTAACATCAGATCCGAGTCAGGGAACAGGACATCGAGAAGACAGGTTTCAGATGTCACTGTGGGCACTTTGAGTTCCTTGTCATGCCTTTCGGTTTGACAAATGCCCCAGCTACCTTCTAGTCCACGATGAATAGGGTGTTCCACAGCCAGCTGAGGAGATTTGTATTGGTTTTTTTTTATGACATCCTGGTCTATAGCAAGACTTGGGATGACCATGTTGCACACCTTGGTACAGTATTGAGTATTTTGGAGAGGGATTCCTTATATGCCAAGGAATCTAAGTGTGCCCTGGGGATGACGGAGCTACTCTATTTGGGTCATATTATTAGTGCAGATGGTGTGCGTATGGATCCTGATAAGGTCCGCACCATTTTATACTGGCCCATGCCCGAGACCCTGACATAGTTGAGAGCTATGTCACAAGGTTCGAGTTCGAGTTCGAGTTCGTGTTCAGCCACAATAAAATTCGGATGAAATTCGACGAGGGAAACAATTCGGAAAAAAAATCGTCATTAAGTTCGCCTTATATAAATTTATTCTTTAAAATATATATAATAAATTAAAATTATTAAAATAAATAATATATACTAAATTTAAATAAATTATAATAAATTTCAATTGTTAAGTTAAATATTCCAATTTGTTTATTTTAAATAAAATTATTTAAATTTTCAAATTTTATATATTTGTAATTTAAACTCTAATAAATATTTAAATTTATCAAATGTTTCGATAGATTTATCAAATGTTAGTATTAAAAGAATGTTTTAAAAAATTTAAATCTTAAATTGAAAACAAAATAATACCTATAAATATAATAAAAAAGTTAAATGCATAGATTAAATATTATAAAAAACCATTATGTAATCGCTTTGATAATGCACCTTTCCATCGTCGGGATAGGAGAGCACTCGTTTCAATGTTTACAAAACCCTAAATCTTTAGCATTCTGAACTCGACGAATAAAAAATATGTTAGTAGAAAAACAATTGACGGGAGTCGTGTTAACCCGCAAGCTTGGAATGGCTGTTAGCTGAGTCACGCGAGTCTTCCAACGATTGACTTGTGTCGATTTCTCCTGTTTTGTGCTCGGAAGACTAGCGACCGCTTCAACTCCACATTTCTCACTCGACGCTAGGCACTACTAGAGAAAGTCTTATCAAAAACCCAAGTAAAAAACGCTCACCATTTTTTGTACGAATTTTAGACGAATTTTTACGATTTTTATGTAGGAATTTAAGGTTTGCCGAATTTCAGACTTCATGGCCAAAATTCGGCGAACCCTGTGACTTAGGTTGAGAGGGTTCATCGGATTATGTGCCTTCTACCGCAAATTTGTGGCAGGTTTTTCTAGACATGCTGCCCCCCTTACAGACTTGACACGTAAGGGTGCTTTTCAGTGGACCGCTCAGGCGCAGGAGTGCTTTGAGAGGTTCAAGACTATTATGACTACTTGTCCAGTCTTGGCATTACCATATTTTTTGAGGCCTTTTGATATACACTATGATGCTTCAGAAGAGGGTATAGGAGCAGTATTATCCCAGGATCGCCATCCCATTGTTTTCGAGAGTCAGAAGCTACGTGGTCCTGGAGAGCATTCAGTGTGTATGATAAGGAGATGTTGGCCATTATGCATGCCTTGGCCAAATTCAGACAGTATTTAGTGGAGAGAAAATTTTGCATCAAAACCGATCATAATAGTCTGAAACATTTCCTGGGGCAGCGAGATCTCAATGAGAGGCAGGAGAAATGGGTAAGCAAATTGCAGTCATATGACTTTGATATTACCTATATCAAAGGAACCCAGAATGTGATTGCCGATGCTCTTTCACGGAGACCCCACCTTTGTTTGCTCACCGAGGTTTCTAAGGATTGGAGACATTTGATCGTAGCTGAGTATGCCAGGGATACATGGGCAACAAATTTTATTGATGGCACTATTCAGGATGACACATTTTCTCTTGTGGATGAGTTGATCATTTACAAGGGTAGGATTTTTCTTGTGGCTGGATCAAGGGTCTGTGAGGTCATATTCCGGGCTTTCCATGACACACCTATGGCCGGTCATCCAGGATTCTTTAAAACCTACAGGCAGATTCGAGAGAGGTTTACCATGAAGGGACTGAAGGGAGATGTACAGCGATATGTTCGCGAGTGCTCTGTTTGTCAGCAGAATAAACAAGAGCACACTTACCTCGTCGGATTGCTACAGCCACTTCCCATTCCTGAGCAGAAATGGGAGAGTATTTCTATGGATTTCATTGTGGGGCTATCTAAAGCCCAAGGGCGGGATTGCATTTTCGTGGTAGTGGACAGGCTCATTAAGTATGCACATTTCTTCCCTATCACCACTACTTACTCTGCAGTGCAGCTGGCAGATTTATTCTTCCAGGAAGTGTTTAGGATGCATGGCCTACCCCGGAACATTGTGAGTGGCCGAGATAGTCGCTTTATGAGCCACTTTTGGCAGGAGGTTTTCAGGTTATGTGGAACAAAGTTGACACTAAGTACCAGTTATCATCCACAGACTGACGGCCAGACCGAGATTGTCAACAAGTGGGTTGAAGGCTATCTTCGGAATTATGTTTCATCGCAGCAGAGGGCTTGGGTAAAGTGGATACATATGTGTGAGTATTGTTATAACTCCACTTTTCATGTGACAATACAGATGTCTCCTTTCCGAGCCTTGTATGGCTATGATCCCCCAACTTTTGTGGATTTATTGTGCAACGATAGCAGGGTGCCCAGTGCAAGTGATTTATTGCAGGACAGTCAGGATATTATGAGGGCATTGAAAGATAATATTCTGAGAGCACAAAATCAGCAGAAACAGTATGCGGATCAAAAGAGGACAGCCCACTCTTTTGAGATTGGGGACATGGTTTATTTGATGTTGCAACCCTATAGGCAGTCTTCTATCCGAAAGAGTGGAGCAGAAAAGCTCAAGCCATGGTATTATGGACTGTTTTGTACGGTACGACGTGTTGGAGAGGTGGCTTATGAGATGGATTTACCTAAGGACAGCAGAGTGCACAATGCGTTTCACGTTTCGCGCCTCAAGGAAGCCTTAGGCCAAACTGTGATTCCTTCTGCTGTATTACCACCCCTGGATGATGAGGGGAAACTGGAGTTGATACCTGAGGCCATTATGGATGTGCACGAGAGATAGTTGCGCCGGAGGACTATCCGTGAGCATTTGGTTAAGTGGCAGGGGTTACTTGACGAGGATGCTACTTGGGAACCCGAGGATATTATGCAGCACCCTAGATTGTGATTGCTTGAGGACAAGCAATTTCAGGGAGGGAGGACTGTGATGTCCCCAAATTAGCAGGTTCTAGGAGCCTGAGTATGGTCAACTCATCAGCGGGACCCTCGTGAGTTGACAATATGTTTTGAGGGTCTCAGTGGTCAGATTTGCCATTTGTCGCAAATCTAGACTTACTATTTATAGTAAGTCAGTTTGGGCCAGTTACTATTTCTGGCAGTGCAGTTGAGGGTCATGTTGATCAGTCGTTACAGCAGAAGATGCAGGAATCATCATCAGAATCATATTTGATAATTAATTGTGTTAATTAATAACGATATGTTATTAATTAATAATAAGGCTATATTATTATAATAATAATACTTTATTATTATAATGATTTAGAAGTTGATATTATGGAGAGTGGTTAACTGATGATAGTTTTTGGAAACTATGGCAACCAAGGAATTATAAATATGGGTTCATTTGTGAAGCTAATCATCAAATATTTTATATAAAATTGGCATTGGGAATTGTTCTGTTATTCTGAAATTTGTGCCCTTGCTGAAGTATAAGGGTCAAATTTGTTTTTGAGAAGACTGATTCTTCTGAAGCTAATCTGCAAAATTGGTTGTTGTTGTATAATCAATTTTCCTCCTTCGTGTTGTTGTATACGAATTGGAGAGACTTCTGAATTCTATATTGGATTCGGTTTGAAATGAGGCCTGCATAAGAAGCCGAGCTCATTGTTGTTGTGACAGAGGTGCTACGTTGGGCATGTTGTCTCAGCTACGGCTGGAAGGGTTACATCTACATTGCGGGTGAAGCTGGGATGGGTTCATAAATGTCAACCCGCAACCACATAGCTGCGTGGCCTTGCTGCGCGTGCGAGCATCACTCACATTCCCGCATGGAGACTTAGTGGCGTTAGCCATTGCTGCACTGCTGCCGCGTGGAGACTTAGTGGCATTGGCCACCGCTGTTACAGTATCGCGTGGAGTCCAGTGGCGTTAGCCACTGCGGATACTGCTACTGCATGGAGAATAGTGGTGTTAGCCACTACTAACATTGCTGTCGCGTGGAGAAAGGAATTGAATAAACCCAGCTGCAGATTTCCATAAGGTGCTGATTCAATCTCCACGCCACTATTGTTATCAATGAAACATAAATCGGTATGTTCAGTTTGCTTCGCACAATTTTATAGTTTGGTTTCGGCAATTGAATAAGCATTTCCAGAATTCTGAGAATAGCTAAAATTGTTGTTAAATGTAACTTTTATATTTGGAGAAGTGTTTGCTTATAATAAAACAAAAGCAATTATATACATGCTGCTTGAATTGTCTTGCAATCTAGTTGGAAAGATATTATAAACTCAGATTAATTAAGGTTAGTAGACAAATTGCATAAAGAGCCAGCCGGGCTCATTACAATCAATTGCAAATCTTCTCAAATAGCACTAGATGTTGGCTGCCCTATGATCTTTACAACCTTTTAGGAATATTCTGCAAATGACTTAGACGATGGACAATAATTTCTCCTTGCCTAGAAGATCTCAAGTTTAGAACAGTAAAAAGAGTGAAACTGACACCTACCCTGCAGTTTTCACAATTCAGTTGAGTTCAATCTGATGCAAAACTCTTCTATATTAGACACACTTCTTTTGGTAAGTTGCATAAGTTTTACTGATAATGTGCATTATCTTTCCTTCCACTTACTCCATATATGTGCTTGCAATTAGCTTTGGTACTGCAACTACTGGATACTAATCGGCAAGAATGGATAAGGCTTCGTTGATAAAGAATGATAAAATAAGCACATTTCTAACTTTGCAGTGAAAGAGGATAAGTACAATGGAACCACCAACAGTTTGAATATTGATAAAAGGTGGTAAAAATATAAATCAAATCTACATTTGATTTAGCTTAGTTCACTGAGAATTCAGTGTTGAAATGTAGTCATACATTAGTGAAAAAAATACTGATATTAACAGAAAAATGTAATGTCTCTAAGAAAGGTGAGGAACTATTAATACCTTAATTTGTTTTCCAACAGGTCCAAACACATATGAAGCATACACACCTGCTTGTTTACGTCTGCAATAAAACAGAAGAATATATCAATGCAAGCATCAAATCCAAGTATGGCAATCATCTCTTGTACGAGTTAAACCAAGAATCCACAAACTCACTGTAGAACATTAAATCCTGAGATTGTTTTAGATAATTAACTAGCTGTTATATGAGAAGATTGAGCAGCACCTACTATCCAAATTAGTATCATGCCTTGCAACTTAATGGTTAAATTTAGATCAGAATATATGGCTTTTAATTTTCTTATATAATATATATTTATCACAATATATATATATTTATTACTGATATAGTAACAGATATATATAAATATATTAATATCAATATTATGCTGAATGGATAAATGAGAGTTGTATTGTGTGTTGTATATACTTGTCTCTTATCAAACAACCAATGACTATATATACGTGAGACATGTCATTATAGAGACATGTCTCTTTGAGGAGACATGGTTCTATAATGCCATGTCTTTTCATATTTTAATCACCCGATAATACTAAACGTATACAGCAGTCTAAACGATATGTGGTGTTTGATAGTATAAAACACTTAATGAACCGCCCAATAATTTGCATTGTGTTTGGCCGATACAAATCGGTATTTGTAACTGATTACAAATCGGTGTTTAATATAACCGATACAAATCGGTTTTAATAAGATGAATATTATTAAGTTTAACCGATACAAATCGGTATTAATAAAGTTGAACATTATTATTAATATACTGATACAAATTGGTAATATTAATGTGAATAATATTATCAGTTTATTTGATTCAATATTAAAGAGATATATTTGTTGCAGGTCAAAAGCTTTTGATTAAATTTTTCTCAAAGTAACATGTAAAGTGTCGGGTTGTATACTGAATCTTGAACCTAGAACTCAATGTTCAAAGTTCAACATCCCATTTCCCGCTGTGCAAGTCCGCACTCGTCTCTTCAATCGGTAAGTTTTGCAAGCCCGCGTCAGATGTGTAATGTAATATTGAACTGTGAACCTTGAACTCACTAGTTCAAAGTTCAAAGTTCAACTTCCCATTTTTCATTTGTCATTCCTTCTTTAGCCTGCGTCTTTTTCTGTCTCGGCGTCATGTTTTTCGAGATCTTGAATCTTGAACCATAACCTTTTGTGTTCATAATTCAATTTCCCCTCACACGTCATGCGTCAGGTCGTCATATTTATTACCTTCGTCAAGTCGTGGCTAAAGGCATGCGAGATCTCGAACTTTGAAGTTAGCGCATCACAGTTCAAAGTTCAAGATTTAGAAATGCAATAATGATCGGACACACTCAGCACGTGCCAAACTTCACTCGCATTTATGAAATTGATTCCTGAAAAGACGGGGAGTGACATCAACTCAACTAAAAGTACAGTTTGCCCGAGTAAGCAGGAAATGTGATGGGACGTGGCCAGCTATTGGCGGCGGGAATCATTGATTCACGGCAAGTAATCATAATTACTAAAAAGAGACGACTTAAATGTATGTATTCAGCTTTCCTTTGCCATTTCTGTTTTCACCTTCTGTTAGAAAGCTAGACGGGACTGAAGATCTTTGAAGGTTTTTCTCTGCAAGCGGAAGTGTTGGCATCGGTGAGTCTCAAAGTATTTTCTCTCATTTTCCTTTCTGGTTTTTCAAGAATTGCATGTTGTAGGAAAGGAAATTTCCATTGTTTCGTCTCTTTTTCCCGAATCAGTAGTGCTAGGAATTATCATGGGTAGTTCTAGTAAGTCGGCCCTACAGGCCAAATTTGTAAAGGAGAACAAGTTTTCTCCTATAAGTAGCTGTTTACCAGAAATGGGAGATATGGTTCTTGTCAACGACAACATTGCAGAGATTGTTCACAGAGTTAGAAATGCCAAAGCCGAGACTATATCAGCCAAAATTGTTGAAAGCAGTTTGTTGGAGGCTGCTGGTTTTTCTGAAGTGACTTCGTGCCCTGAATTGGTGATGGAGTGTAGAAACAGGTATGACAGGGTAAATAGATGTATCTGCCTTCCTTCTAGAGAAATGTTGGTGTCTGTGAACCGACAAACTATAATGGCGGCCCTAAGAATTCCCCCCGCAGAGACTTATGTCGCTTGTGATTTTGAAAAAGCTAAAGAAGATTTTCTCCGCAATTTCAAGGATTATAGTAATAATATAGCCAAAGACTGGCTATCCAAAGCTGAAAGAGGAGGTTCCAGACTTCCCAAGCCTCTGAAAAAGGACCATTTGGTAAGAGAGGTAAGAGATATTGTTGTCATGCTGAGCAGACTAAGAGGGAAACCTAACGACATAATGTGTGAGCAATGGTTGTACATCCTCATTCAAACCATTCTGACTGACGGAAAATATGTCATTTGGGCTGAAGGAATAGCGGCAAATCTAGACGAGGAACTATCCCAGTCCGCAGAAGCCTCTAATTTCTATATGTCCTCATATCTGTTTTATGTTCTAGCCATCTGTAGAAACTGGGAGGGTCTGCCTCACCAACCACGGAGAGAGGACATGATGATCTACGAATACCATTCTTATCTGTAGAAGGAGAAGAACCTAAGAAATTTCCGAAGGGTGCAAGATACGTTCCTAGCCAAGCTTGTCTTTGAGCTGAGAGGAAGAATAAATTGCAGAATGTCTGAAGAGGCTATGGAGTTGATTAAGGCTTATGGTAGTTTCTTTGTTCAATTCCCCACCTTCAACTATTTAAGGGTAGGAGGCTTTAGCGGTGAACCTGTGAAGCTCCCATGCTATTGTCTAGATAAGTACATTCTATTGGAAATATGCAGGCAAATTATCCAGGTCGGATTGAAATTCAAGCTTAAAATAGGAGTGGGTTCATTCTTTCCTATTGATTTGGGACACTACAGCCTCAGATTAACACATGGTATGTCTTCTCCTGATACCGAACTGTAAGTATTCAATCTTCCTTATTATCAAAGTCGCAGCTATTTTGACAGCAAGAAATTAGAAATTTGTGGCCAACCATTTCAAAATAGATGCCACCTTCCTACATCAGCCGAGTTTCGAAGACTATTGGGCTGGCTGCATTGATGAATTTGAGGTTGTGAAAAGAATGTATTCCCGGTTTTCACTGGATCAGAGTATTACCCTGCGACTGCCTTTTAAAATTAAAGGGCTTGACACCGATGTGGAAGAGGATGTGACAGAAGCTGAAGGTATAAAACAAAATAACGAAGCAGTGGCCAGAAAGATAGATTGGGGAAGAGAGGTAGATGATTTGAATGCTATTTCTGAAAATGTGTTCAAAAGAACAGACAAGTGGTTGAAGGAAATAAGCAAGAAAAAGAAACAGGAAACCCCTGTCTCAGTAACCAGGAAGAGTATAAGAATTTTGAAACTCACCAATTCTCCCACTGTTACTAATGAAAATGAGGAATTGCTTTCTGCAGGTGAATCCAAAACTGGAATTGAAGATCATACTGAAAAGGGAGAAACAATCCCTATACAATCCCCGAGGATTACAAGAACCAGGAGCAAAAGGCAAGAAAAGGCAAAATCGATCCCCTGCATTACAGTTGACTCTGAACAGGAAGAGAGTGGAAAACAACCTAAGAAAAAGGTTAAAATGGATAAGAGTCCATCAAGCCCTCCGAAGATTCAAATAGCAGGGGAAGACCACCAAAACTTGTCAGTATCAACCCCTTCCACTGATGCTCCTACACCAAAGAGTCCCAACTGGTTAGGGCTTTCGGTTAATAAGAAAAGGAGCATTGTTCCAATATCGGCTCCTATTGCAGATATGGTTAGCAAATATCTCGGGAAAACCCCAAGAGGTAAAAAGCCAAAGGTAGAAGTCATGGTCGATGTGGATACTAAGACAGGACATTGGATGGCAGAGATATTCAAACCAAACTCAGATAAAACCAGTGATGAGGTTACAGAAAGTGATTTCCATGTAAAAAGGATAGATCTGGGCATGTCCACCAGGGCCACTGACTTAAAAATCTTTGATTCAGCCAATAAGAAAATCAGTCACCGAGTGAAAAAGGACGTTGAGGATAAGATCAAATTGAAGCAGGCCCTTTGTGAAATGGCCAAGTATATTCAGCAGCTTCATTATCCTCTGCCTCAGCCTCTGACAATGGTCCCTTTTGATTTGGATGTAAAGTCCCCTGAAAGTCAGAAATTCCTAGACTAGGTACACAAGGACAGATCAATATCAACAGCCTTCTACAAATGGATGGATAAGGTAAATGTAGAAATTACTAGGTTTGCTAGTGATTTTGATAATGTGATGACAAAAGCTGAACAATTAGTAAATACAGTAGAAAATGATGTGGAGTTGTAGAAAAAGAAAAGGGGGGAATTAGAAATCGAGATGCATAATATGGAGAACGTTTATACCTATGGTATAAATAAGTTTATTTCTGAAAAGGCAGTGCCTGGAATGGACGAAAATTCACTATTCGTGGTCAAAGTGAACTTGGAATGGGAAAGTTCATTATATGAACAGGCAATAGAAGAGTCATCTCAGATAATTGAAGCCCAGATCAACCCGAGAGACACCTTACTGGCGCAAAATGAATGTACAGGGAAGATCATCGGACTAGAGAATGAAGCCAGCAGTGAAATGTCAAAGGTGCTGCCCTATTTCCATAAAAAGTTGGAAAACTTGAAAGCTGCCAAAGAAATCGGGATGACTAACCATTCGATCCTAGCTCATGTGGAATCGGCGGTGGTCTACGGCGATGAACATCTGAAGGTGATTGCAAATAAAACCAAACAGACGCAGAACTTCAAAGATGTTTGGCTGCAGAGGTTTAAAGCAGCTGCTAAACCAAACCAAAAGCTGAGACAGAATTTCTTCATGGCGTTCGAGGAATGGAAGACAATGAAGAATGCCACGAACACCAATGCTGGAGCTACAGTGGGCCAATCGGCCAATTAGTTCTCTAAGTAGTTTTCTGTTTTAGTTTGTTTCCGAAGTTCCTGCTATTTTTGAGGCAGTTAGTTTTAAAACTGAATTAAGCCCTGCGTGGCTATATATGATATTTTGGACGACCAAGTGAGGGTCGGTTCTTTGTAAAAGAAACTCAATTTTACTATCTGTTCCGTTTTCTTAAGTTCTTCCTGTGGTGATGATACTGGATATTTTCAAATATATGAATATATATTATCAATTGGTAATATAAGCAAATTTTATCATTTTTGTGGATCAGTTGGTCTATTGAAATGCATGGTTTTGATTTCAGTTGGAGTTGAATGAACATGCCGTTATGATCTGTTGAAATATATTTTGGATTTAATCACTAATCTTTCAAGATTTATTATCTTTATGAATCGGCCTTTTTTTTGTTATTTTTCTAATTAAGGTTCGAGTCAGTTGGCTCGTATATCTTACTGATCTTCAAAATCTCAGAATAGTTAATCAATTATCTTTGGTTATGTGAATCACAGCCTTTCGTGCTTTCTGGTCAAAAGTATACCTCAAAAATAGATGTTTCTGAATAAAAGGTTTTATTGAAAATTTTTCTTGTTTAAGGCAGCTGCGCCTTTGAATGCAGAGAGTGTGGTTGTGAGTGACTCACTCAATTGTTAGTGCATTTCTTTCCTTTTTTGTGTTCGGGTTCTAAGATTCTTTGATGGTAATATTTCAAGAAGGAAAAATTTGTTCACTGACAATATTATAAATAGTATATTAATATATGTATAATAATAATATTCATTATTATAAATATATCAATATATTGCTTATTTATATTCTCATGATATTATGATCATTTTTATCTGATCGAAGCTATATACATCAACATTAATAAAAAAATAGAGAACATAAAATGGCATGCAAGGACTCAATTAGTGTCCTAAATGACAAATAATAGAATGATTTGATAAAACAAAAACCTATTATGGTAAAAAACAGCTTAAAATGACCAAAAACCACTTGAAGGTCCATTCATTCAAGCGCATGAACTAGCTTAAAAGTATAAATGTGTGCCCTCCATTACAGCAGAAGCACTAATTGACATGAACTATACCCCACTTTTAACCCAATTTTTATTCTTCCTTTTACTACATATAGATAAAGATACTTCGTGGAGAACGGGTGTTTCTATTACTGTGCTCCTCTCTTTTTTTGTGAATTGTTCTTTAGACACCACCCTGCTGATGGTATATTATCTGGTACTTTACATCCCTATTGACCAATATTGGTCATTAATGGATGCTCCACTCTCCTTTGAATATGTTGGCTAAATATTTTGCAAGTCACTAAGACTACAACTTGCAAAATGTGTATTTTAGGCAGCAGTGTATGAGATTACTCTCTCCTCTCAACAATAGGGGAGGCTCCCTTCTTACCACAGGTGGCTTCAAGTAGAACTGAACTATAACACATACAGTTCCCCTTGCAACAGTATTATCGGTGGCTCAGAGATTGACTTAAGAACAATCGACTGAGACAGCAGTGAATTTATCTAAAGATGAAATGATACAAGAGCTCAAAGTCTCTTGTCCTCACTTCAAATAAGTACTCTATCGATCTAACTCCCAATACTGAAGCCCAAAGTCTTCAATCCTTGGAATATTGCAGCCTCTACTTTCTATAGTAATCCTGGTCCCCTGAAACTCAAAGTCTTCAGAAAAATCGAATTAAAACGCTCAAATGTGTTGGCTAAATATTTTGCAAGTCACTAAGACTACAACTTGCAAAATGTGTGTTTTAGGGAGCAGTGTGTGGGATTACTCTCTCCTCTCAGCAATAGGGGAGGCTCCATTCTTACCACGGGTGGCTTCAAGTAGAACTGAATTGTAACACATACAGTTCACCTTGCAACAGTAATACCGGTGGCTCGGTAATTGACTTAAGAACAATTGACCGAGACAACGGTGAATTTATCTAAAGATGGAATGATACAAGAGCTCAAAGTCTCTTGTCCTAACCCCAAATAAGTACTCTATTTATCTAATTTCCAATACCGAAGCCCAAAGTCTTCAGTCCTTGGAGTATTGCAACCACTACTCTCTATAGTAACTCCGATCTCCTGAAGCACAAAGTCTTCAGAAAACTTTGATTAAAAATGCTCCAGTGAAATAAACAAGTTAACTATTCAATCTGAATCAAGGATTAACAAATGCTACATAAGAAATCATTCATCAATTGTCAAGACAACAACTCAAAGTTTCTCAATCTCTATTCCTTTTATTTAGATGCTCAACTCTCTTACAATGAAACACAAAGTCTTCAGAATATTAGAGCTTTGCCTATAGTTTAACTGCACACAACAAAAGATGAATATTTACAATGAACCCCCCTCCTTATATAGGAAAAGAGAAGAGGGAAAAGTGGAGAAGAAAGGGGAAACCCTCAACCACTTTGATTTATTCAAACCTTATCTCTAACTAACTAAGACTTATTCAAAGCTTATCAACAACTAACTAACTTTGACGTATTCAATGCTGACGAATCTAAAGTCCCTTCAGCATGATTACATAAGAACACTTTACATATTTTTGTGTAATTTGTCAAAGAGCTTACACTTTTACAAAAAACTAAGTGTCCTAACAACACTTTTTAAAGAAGATTAATGCATGTCTCAAACTGGCAAAGACACTTATGCACAATAGCTGGATCTGGTGAAACTATTTGTCGAGCAATGTTTACAGTCTTGCGTGCACAACTTGCTGCTTTTGAAATTTCACCATTGTATCGACCCAGATCCTTCTGAAGTTGATTCAATGTCATTCTGTAGCTTGCCAATTTGTCCATAGAGCTGCAACTGAAGGTATCAGCTTCTAGTTCTTGATGAACTATTTGTACAAATCCTTATAGGACTTGCTCTTCCGGAATCAGCTCCCCACTCTCTGAAATCAACTTACAGGCCAGTTCCTCAAAGACCTTGACAACAACTTCCTTGGGCTTAACACATTCCTGTAAAGCCTCATGTACTTCTGTGATCAAATCCTTCAAAACTTTCTCTTTGTTAATCATCTGATCTAAGAATTCAAAGTACATGTCCTTCGAAGGAACTATTTTATAGGCACATAAGACATCTAGATCAGCTTCTGTCATTTTCCTCCAAACATCTAAATCTTCATTTAGAGTTTTTAATTGCTGATCAAAGATCTCAACCAATTCATGTAGCCTATCTATGGTCTTCTAGTAATTCCTAAGTATACGGTACACATCCCTAATAACCGTGATTCCCTAGTTCTTCAACTGACTGCCCCAGTCATTTACCATTTTGCCCTTCTTCTCCAGTTCAACATGTTGCCATGTATCCTCTGTACATAAATTCACTTGCTGAGAAGAAGAAAGTTTCTCAAGAGCGTCATGAAGATAATTGTTTTCCTCTTTTAGCAAGTATTTTTTTGCCAAAGCTCATCAGTCCTCTTAGTATACTGATCTAGCGCATCATGAGCATCCATCTGACAACTCACATAGGATTGTCTTCCTAACTCCACCCTTGTGATCTTATAATCCGTGCTCCCAGGTTCATCTGTTGTTTTGCTTATGAGTGGCTCTGCTACTTCAGCATACTTAACCTTTTGATCATCAATAATGATCTTCGAGAGCACTTTAGCTTTCTTACTTTTTGCAACTCGGGTTTTACCTTTAGGGGCAATCTCAAAATCTTCCAGAGGTACCTCCAACTTCTTCCTTTTCTGTGTAATAGTACCTAGCCAAGGGGGTAAGAC
>MU224538.1:3417545-3428778 GCA_018584345.1 Thuja plicata | reverse complement strand
TCTCAAAATCTTCCAGAGGTACCTCCAACTTCTTCCTTTTCTGTGTAATAGTACCTAGCCAAGGGGGTAAGACAAAAGATGATGTTGAAGCATCAATGGTAACCATGGTAGTTACTGGTTCCCTCTGTGAAGAAATGTCTATTGTGGATGCTTTCAAAGCACCTTCATCCTCTTTTTCCATCTGGAACACCATTTTATTGTTAGACATAAGTGTATCTAACTGAGGCAACTCTTCAGGAAGCTCATCAAAAACATGTGACAAGTCTTCCCTCTATGCTGGGGCAGCAGAGGATATAGGAGTGGCTAGCACAATAGCATTTTAATGTACTGAGGGCAATTGAACCGTGAAAGAATCCACATCTGTATCCAATGGGGACATTGGAGGTTCATCCGTTTCAAGGGCTGACTCATGCATTCCTTGAATCTCTTCCGCTGCTTGGACTTGTATTGCCTCAGGAGTAGTAGAAACTTGTAGTTCTTCCTCACTATCCGAGAGATTGATCATCTATGGACCTTTTGCCCTAGATGATGCTTCTGGTGTAGGAGCCTTTAACATGGGCTTTCCTCCTTTGATGGAAAGTTTTGGAATAGCCTTGACCTCAGATGCTGAAGACTCCCCTTTCCCTTTTCCTCAGATTTCAGACTTCATACCCACAGGACCAGCAAGATCGAAATCCCGCCCAGGTTTAATCTTAGTACTTTTTATGCCCCTCTTTTTCAACCAAATATTTGCATTTGCCAAGATATTCTGGAATCTATCCCAAATGGACACATTCTCCTTCACTGACCAGCGTGGTGGTAGAATGGACAAGTTCTTGACACGATGCCTTTTGTACTCAAGATCTAAGATCTCATTATCATCTATGACTCCATCTGGAATCTCAGCAAGACGAAAGTCTATGATTTGTTTGACAGTGAGCCTGCAGTAATCCATTTTAGCGATCTCTGTTTCAGTACGAAGATCAATCCAAACATCCTCCAGGCGATGTACATGACTAAACTGCTTTCGGATTTTATCATTTAAACCCCTCCAGTCAAAAGAATTTCTGGCTATGAATTTCTTCAAATTAATTTCTTGAAGTTCAAACTCCATATTTTTGGCCTTTAAAACTGTGTCAAGTGAATACCCACCAATCCTTAAGGGATTGCGTGAAGATATGCCAACACCAGGCCTGTGCAGAGAGTTTTGATAAACTTGAACAGCCATAAGCTGCCTGGCCAACTCCATGAGAATGATCTTATCTGTCGGATATCTTGGCAAAGTATATGGTTCTCCTTTAAAATATCCCACTCTTAGGTAAGTGAAATTTGGGAAGTGAAGAAAGAAGCAACCATATTCGCTGACTTTACTCCATGCTTCGTCAGAGACTCTCTTGTTTGGGAGTTCTTTATCAAACAGGCATCGATAATGACCAAAAAATGCATCTTGTACCCTCCTGAAATGGATGCGACTAGCTCTTAAGGGCAGCTGATCATAAAAGGTCCAGACAGGCACTTGCATCCTATCTCCTTTAGTAGATAGTCCTGAAAAAGAACCCAAGGCAGCAGCAATGTAGACGAGATAAGAATTCATGTAGAAAGTACTTGTGTTAAGTACTTGCACCAGCTGTTCACAAATAGAATTACTTATGAATTCTCCCCAGAACAGTCTCTGCCTTGATTTTAGAATCAAAGAGAGATACTTAAACATCCACGGCTCAAAAATATTGGACTCTCTGAGACCTCTCAATCTTCTCAATAAGGTTATTAGGTCATGAACCTCCTCCTTAAAATCAGATCTGTGTACTCCCTTTGGCCATCTTACCAAATTAGGCCTTTTAATAATCAACCAATGTTCGTTGATATACTCTACACAAGCTGTCTTCCCATTCTCCCAACTTTTGAGAGCTCTATCAACTGTCATGTCCTGTACAACCGGGGATGGAGGAACCTTGAAAACCCGATCAATGGTGTCTGGATCTAAACTGATGATCACTTTCCCATCTTCATCTTTGATGGTCCAGGAGGTAAGATAAAAATGCCTAGCACAAGCCATTACAAATTCCGGTTCAAGAGCAGCCATTGGAAAAGTGGAGACATAGTGTATGTAGCTTTCTCGGATGCTGATCATTTCATCTTTTGTGGACGTATCCACCCTTTTCAGGAACTCCTCCATATTCAGATGTCTGATCTCTGTGTCCCGGATCTCATCCACATAAGACGTGATCTGAGAGGGCATGATGGAGTTCTGATACTTGTCATATTGGTATTTCATCTTCTTTTTCCCTTTATCTTTAGGAGATGCAATTCCCCCTTCCGACATGACCAAGTTTGCAGCTGCAGTAACTGTCACATGGAAATTCCAAAAATTAAGCATTTCATCATTAAGAGAAGAAGAATCCATGTTAGATGTACCAACAAGAAAAGCGGGTAGCCTTTCAAGAAGATGAAAAGAAGATAGGTATGAAGCCTTCGGATGTGCATACGTAAGTGGGTTATGGGATAAAAGGATAAAGAAAATATCTTTATCTATAACTTGGTGGACCCCTTTGAATATGATTGCATATGAGATTGAAAGGTGAGCTTTTCTAGAAGAATTGCATGTGGGATAATAGTAATTTTTCTTTCTTTTTCAAATAGGAGTATGAAAAAGGTGAGCTTTTTGGGAGGGATTGCATATGGGGCAGCACTTTGCATTTCCTTATGCATTTGGGGAAGAACATATTTGAGAACGGGGTTTTTAATCCCAACTACATATGAGAACAAATGACATTCTCATATGCAACTTGGAGAAGATGAGAGAAAAGAAAGAAATGAGACATATGTACAAACACAAACATAAACAAAGAAAGAAACATAAAAATATACCTCTACTTTGTAAGCAAAAAGGGAAGAACACAAATCTGATCTTTCTTTTAAACCAAATCACAAAATTCTGAAAATGGTAACATGAATTTCGAATTCAGCTTTTGAAGAGAAAAGACAAAATATATAACTTATTATTTTGACATTTTCTTCATGCAAAGTTAATGTCAATCTAATGAGTCATAGTTGGGAATGACAAATGTCCATAATGCAGCCCTGGATTGATTAAAACCAGCAACTAAGAGGAAGATTTCAAACAAAAATGTGCCCTATTTTATCCTTAAAAACGACGCCTTCGACTTTTAAGTGAAGACACGGTTTTTTAAAAGACTGAACATGTTTTAATACATGCCAATAACACATGCTTTCAATATAAAAATCGACGCCCTTAGAGTTTTTAAGATAAGACAGCCTTTTTAAAACTTAATGCATATGTTTTGTTCTTTAAAAGATATGTAAAGGAGAAGAAAATCGACACCCTTTATGCCCTAAAGGAAGCCACGCATTTCTAGAAAAATCTTACATATCTTTAAATATGCCAAATGATATGTTATGAACACAAAATTCTACACCTTCACTTAGAAGAAGAGTAAATGCGTTTTTAGTGAAGGAAAAACATATGCAAAGGGAACAAAAATCACCACCAAGTGGTATAAAAGATGAAAACATAAGCATTGAAAAGAATAAGTTTAGCAAGCCTACACATATATGCATACTTGACTAAAATCCCAACTATTTACTTAAGTTATAAAAGAATCCTTAAATAACTTAAAGATAAATGCAATCTTATTCAAAAAGCCCACCTTTTCATAATTTCTCAAAGACGTGCAGTCTGTCTGAAAAACCCCACGGGAAGGATCTTGAAAATCCTACAACTTGAGCTAGACTAACCCAAACGACACCTAAGAGAGCTCAAAATGAGCAAAAAGACAAAAACTACAAACCTAAGCCCACAACAAAATCAAAAACCAAGAAAGTCAAAGCAAGAAAAACGAAGGAAGACTCAAAGACTAGATGTTTTGTAAAAGATGAAACTTGAACGAGAATCAAGGGATGACTGGTTCCGTTAAGTAAACCTCATCCAGAATATCGACCAACTTAGAGAGAAATCCTACCAATCGTTTTGGAATTGCGTAGGGTTGCCCCAATTTTGGGGAATGCAAATTGAGGACAACAAAATGATATATATGCAAGATAACTATTAATTTTGAGAAAGGATTAACCAATGCGACATAAGAACACACTTGTTAATTTTCAAAACCAACAACACAAAGTTAGCCAATTCTTGTTCCTTTATTCAAACGCTCAACTTTGTACAATGAAACTCAAAGTTTTCAGAATACATAGAATTGCCTATAGTTTTCTTGCACACAACAAAAAATGACTATTTACAATGAGCTCCCTCCCTTATATAGGAAAAGAGGAGAGAAAAAAGTGGAGAAGAAATAGGAAACCCTTAACCACTTTGATTTATTCAACCCTTATCTATAACTAACTAACTTTGACTTATTCAATACAGCAGAACCTAATGTTCTTGCAACATGATTACATGAGACTACTTTACATATTATTGTGTAATCTGTCAAAGATTCTACACTTTTACAAAATGCATAATTGAAGCATCTAAGTGTCTGACAAGACACGACATCTATTTGCATCATCCTTTTTTAGTCTTCATGCTGCTACAGGATGCCCGATGATTGATGTGTTCTGATTTGGTGAAAGCATCTCGAACCAGAACATGAGTCTGCATATCACTCTGCAACATAATGGTGATCACTGAGAGGCATCTTTGTGTCTTTGTGTTTCATTTTTGAAAGCATTCTATGCCTGGAATCATTTCACACTTTCCACCTCCCTGTCTGGCTCCATCGTGTGGTTGCTCTTGCTTCATCTGCTCCTGCAACCATGGAATTTGTAATCCAGTCTTTGAAACTTAATCACATGTTGGGAAGAACACCATATGCCGAATTGTGAAGAACCAAGTTTGAGGAAGATCACTTCTTTCACTTGCAACAGTATGGGGAGTACTTTGCTTCTTACAACACAAACCTTCATTTATTTGAGGTCATAAAAAGACACAAAAAGGTGGGCTTTTTTTGACAGTTTTGCATATTGGACATTATGAAAGAGGTAGTTTTTTCAATCCATAATGCATATTGGGAAGAACTTAGTATTTTGGAGGCATTGTATGTATGCGGACAGCAAGTTCAGAATTTGATAAAATGAATACATGGACGCATTCATGCATGAGCAAATTTTCGATATGCAAGGTGGAGTTTTTGGAATCATTTGCAACTCATGAACGGACACGCTATGCATATGGTGGGCTTTTTGGAAGCAAATGCATATGGATCAGCACTTGGTCTCTTCTCATTCGTTTTGGTAAGTCACCATCAAGAACGGGATTTTTAGTCCCGACTGCACATGCAAGAAAAATGGGTGAAGAAGAACTTGCATTGCAACTTTGAAAGAAATTCATTGAATTTCGATTTGCACCATTTTGGGAAGAACTTCATGTTGTGAAAATCACATGCTTCTTGTAAAACGAATTTGCAACATCCAAGGGGAACATATTACATCGCATCTTACATGTGAGGGGAAGAAMTTTATGCAATTATCTTTACACTACTTGCAATGTGTTCCAAAACACAAATCATGGGAAGAACCAAGTTTGGAAAGATCCTTTTCCAACTTGCAACACAAATTTTCCACATTTGAGGGGAAGAGCCAATTCGTTATATAGCTGAAGCAAGAAGTCTGGAGTATGGGAACATCTCCTATTTGCACATAAATGTACCTCCTCAAACCCATTTGTGTCCATCAACCATCAAGCCATTTACATGTAACATTGTGACTTCTGAATCTCTATCCTGCCCTCACATAAGCAATATGCATAGTGAGTATTCTTTATAAGATAACTGGTCTCTATATTTTATTTTTTTTTATCTTGTCATGGCGGTTATATCTCTGATCTTTCATTGCTTCTCTAGCATTCAAAACTTTACAGGTGACTGCACCTCTGCTTTGGACAGCTACCCCATCATGATCCTTATAAACATTGCCTTCCTTCTAAAAAAATCCATTGTTTTTTTTATACTCTTTCATAATATAATGAGTACAGTCCTCTTATTTTGATTTTGTTGTCTTTTAATTACTTATACTCTTGAGACCTTGTTGTTCACCGTCATATTATGCAAAGAAACCTCTCTTGACTGTCACATAACTCAACACCTTGTATGACTTCTAAATATTAAAGAGCCATTGAATGTCCTTTCGGTCATTTCTTTGAGTACTGTTCTCTTTTCAATGCTTCCTCATCATTAAACTTCCTCAATGTCACTGTTTCAAATCATGATCATTTAGCTCTTAAGAACTTTCTTGTCAAAGTGCCTCGTGCTTTTATTGAGACCATCCATGCCCATGATAAACATCACTTGTCACAGTCATGTCAACACTTTCCATCTTCTTACTCTAATTCCATCCCAAATTTGGGAAGATTTTTCATCTCATCACTGCCTGTTGCTCATGCTAAAAATCACTGTGAAGAACATCTCTTTATACAGCTACTCTCTATGGGCATTTTTGTAGACCAACTCAAGTCAAACTCCATCTCTCCATCATTAATGCGTTTTTGTAGTTCTAGAAAAGATTTGTGTAACAAATGGCGAAACTAGGAACCGAAAAACAAGAAAATAGGAGCCCAAAGACTGAGTCAAACTCCAAGCCGTGGTTTCAACATGCCTTTGCAAATCGATTTGCATGGTATAAGAAAACGGTGCCCTCAAGAGGAAAAACGCGGTTTGGATTGCCAACAACAAACTACAAATAAGTCATCTCATTTTGGACGAGCTTCTAGAGAAAAACCGCAGCTTGCTGTGGAGTAAAAACTTGCTGAGAATGATGATTTTCGCACCATAGATGCCCTAGACGGGATTTCAACTCCAAAACGCAGCTATGGATGGAAATGAAACTCATGTTTTTAATGTATTTCATTAAGAACGTCACCATGTATTTCGCAGCCTCCAACGGGTTTTAAGAACCATATAACATATAAAAATGCTTTCAAAATACATATGCATATTCCTCCAAAAACGATGCCCTGCTCTTTTAGTGGAAACAAAACGCATTTTGGAAGGTCTCGTGAGCCTTGGAAGAAAACATACATTGGTTTAGCACGTCAAATAATATGGTTTGCATATGCTATTCGAAATGAAATATATGCCAGCTCATTCAAAAATGATGCCATGTGCTCTTTTAAAATGGAAATGCAGTTTTCATTTCACACTTTATGAAGTGATATGGAATGCATATCAAATTCGACGCCATACTTCATAAGGCTAATGCCACGTTTTTAAAACAAAACACACATACATTTTTTATGTAAAATGATATGTGAATAAGGTTAAAAACGATGCCATGTTATATTTAAATGAGACCGAAGTCTTCGAAAGAGGGATGTGGGTTTTTACCAATACATATGTGTTTTATTAAAACGATATGTAACAAGAGTTAAAAATGACGCCAAGACATTTAAAGATAAGCCACGGGTTTTAAAAGGCTATATTACGGGTTTAATTGGAAGACATTATATGTATTAAAATAACTTGTAATCTTTTTCAAAAACACACTATAAATTAATAATGTTTTTAAATAAAATTACACATTTAAAATTTGATATATGCAATCGTTTTTTTTTTTTTTAAAACCATCCTTAATGACTTGATTTTATAAATTGCACTTCTAGGGAATTAAATACGTTTTGCATTGTGATGATATGCAATATCAAATAAATACCCGACCTATTTGCATTCAAAACATAATTTTTATATGTAACTTATAGTTTAATAATATAATATGCAGAAGAATTTAAAAGTTCTTCATTACATATTAAACTATTAAAAACTATATGTAAAACTTCTCAGAAAAATGTGAAATTTGAAAGTGAGATGCTAAACCCACTTTACATACAAATGATGTCTTTACTTCGTGCAATTAGCAATAAAAAGTCCACTTTTAAAGACTTTTAAACAAGGCGTGCAATCCATCAGAAAAACCCGACACAAGACCAAGATAAACTAAACAAAGACTTGTCTTGAAGAATTAAAACTACAAAAATTTTCGTAGGGTTGACCCAATTTTGCGAATACAAAATTGAGGACAACAGAATACTCATTTTCCAGAACCCTTAGGTTTATTATATAGCATGGGATAGGACCCACCATCTGACTCTTACATTAGCTCAACTTGGGATCTTTGGCATGCCAATGTGAAACGATCTTGCATACTTGGTGGCAGTGCCACATTGCATTAAGACTTAAAAGTTTTTGTACTAGTTACAAGGACTTTCAGATTTTCAAAATTACTAACTTCTGTTTATTTTTCGGAATCCAAACTTTTGGAGCACAATCACAAAAGAAAAATTTTGTATTATTGCCATAGTTCCGCTGCATTCCCTGACAGGGGGACACTTTGACAGGTTTCAAGGACAGGGGCACCAAAGGCTTAAATTTGGGGATGGCAACGTGATGGCGGGGGACGGTGGGGGGACAGCAGTGGAGTGGTGGTTGGGGGGAGCACTAATATACAAATTGAGGTGAATTAAAATCTTCAAGGCAAAATCTGTAATATAACATCTCTACAAGTGCCCCATGAAAGGAAAACTAGTTTTCACAAAATTATAGGTGGCAATCAGTACGTAACGGCATGTGCCATATAGCAAGCAACCTGGTGGCATCTCGGCAGAGGTGACAGAAGTGGTGGTGATGTTGTTGGGGAACTCTTTGCGAGAGGGGGGGGGGGGGNTGTTGGGGAACTCTTTGCGAGAGGGGGGGGGGGGACGGGCCCATGGAACACTGATTATTGCCTCTTCGAATTATGTACTCTCAAAAGATGTATGTCAGTCAATATATAGATGCTTCTTATTCAAATTTTTGGGTTTCCAAGTATCAATCTGACATTTTCCAAAATGCAAAAATGTCACTTGAGATCCCAAAATCCCAAGTGGTTCAAAAACATTATCATTTTCTTGAAGGTAACACTTCACTCTGAATATTTGAGCTTATTGCAGCAATCAACACTTGAAGCTTCCCAGTACATCCTACCTGGACTTTTATGATATCCAAAGTAATAGCAACATTCAAAAAGATTTACAAATGGACCCCAAATTCCAAGATAATTATTAGAAGTTCAAAAAAAACTAATTCTCAAAATCTGCTTTAGCACTTCTGAATACTATAAAATTTTCAAACTTCAATTCTTCTTTTGCAACTCTGAATATTTTAGAATTTAAAATTGAATCGCAGTGCACTCAAAATTTATTCTCATTGGTATTTTCAACAATATAGGTATAAGATAATGTATTTTTACAACTCATTCAATGTTTGGAAAGGCTTTGTTGACGTTATTGAAGATTTGTGCAACATTACATTCTAATCATTAAGGATTTGAAAAAATAGTCATCTTATCAATTTTATATGATGATTTTAACTGTGCACAAAAAAAAGTAATTCAAGATTAGACATTATGTCAAGTGGCAGGTACTGTTAAGAGAAGATTGTTTTGTGTTGTTTTTGGATAGGATGACTATGCTGTGTCAAATTACTTAAATACACTGACGAATTTGAAATTAGACTATGTGCATTCTTTTCCCATCAATGTCCAGGTACCATATATTAACATTAAAAAAATTAAATGAGTGGACAGCCTAAGGCCCTAAAGAAAGGCAAAAGCATAGGCTGTCACTCCTATATTATATAGGATTTTACATTTCAAGAAAAGATTGGAAGTAATGTTGCCATTTTAATTTGTATTTTTCAAAACAACACAAAATGGAATGTCACGAGTAAAATCTATTCAAATTGGAAGGGGAAGCTCTCTTGTAGCGTGAAACCACCCTAGACACTAAACTATGGACAAAATCTACAAGTTGTCACGTTATGCACAATAATTCTCTATGCTTTTTGCCACTAAGTGAACTAAACCAAACTAAACCTGCCTTGTTTTGGCCTTAGGTATGAGCACAAGGTTGAAATCAGCTCCTTCACCACAAACATTAAGCTACATTTTATGTTTCTAAATTGAATAAACAAGCAACTAATCTAAACACAGAAAAGGTAGGGATGAAATTTTGGAATTTAACCCCTAGTGCTTCAAAAGAAATTATATTTTCACTCAAACATGGTGCCCCGGTTTCAATCCAATAGGAATGCTACCATTGGCAGAACTAATATGGATCACGTTATACAACCTTCCATTCACATATTGGTTAAGAGACTACCTATATCAAATTGACATAAATTGGGCCAGGCCCTAGATCTAGACATGGGGGGAGGTGACTCAATTCACTTTGCACAAATTAAATTGATAACCATAAGGAAGATCCCCTCTTCAGTCTGATTGCTTTCCTCCCTTGTGGAATGGCTACAGGAGGTTGAGATTGAAGAACCTAAAATTTACTGCCTTCGCTACTGAAATAGGTGTCACTGCGAACCTAATTGTAGGAGGCTGCCTGAAATGTGATGGGCAGAGAAAAAAAGGCCCACTAATGATTCACAGCCTTTCCTAATTCAAAATCTCAGGATCAGGCCTTTAAGGCAGATGATTAGATTGCAGGCCAAGAGAATGTTCGAGCTGAATATGGGAAGATATCCCTGAATGGTTCTGTGAGGGACACTCCTGCAAGCTCAATAAATCAGATATATCATTTGGTGGTAGCTAAAGCGCAAGATGTTATTCCAATAGCCTCGCAAGAGGCCAAATTGGACACATTAATTACAAAATATAAAAACCCTTTGAATTTGTCTATTGGGGTTGATCCTTTGAGTTTGAAATCAGAAGATGTTTGGTTGGGGGAAGATGCAGTAGATCGAGGTGAGATAGGAATATTGTTTCCTAGAAGAATCAACCAATCTGCAGCTAAGGCTCTGTGGTTTTCAAAGGTAGGTAGGAAATCGAAGGGGACAAAAACAAATACACAAAAGGGAGAAGCGACAAAAGAGAAAGGTCTATCCAATATCGAAGAAATCATGCTCAGATCCAAGGGAGGAACAACCTCCATTGGAGTGCCATGAAGATTGCCACTTAGAATGATAGGGGCTTAAATGCCCTAACAAGTGGCACATAGCCAAGCGTAGTCTAGATAAATGTTGGTCGCTATTGTTCTCTTACAAGAAACAAAACTAAATGCAAAAGAAGAAAGCACCTTTCTAAGGCATTGCAAAAATGGAGTGGTATTTCCGTTCACCCTTAGAGAAGCACTATAATGTCCCACCCTATTTTGGAACACCAAACAACTATAGAACTGAAAATAACCTACTTGTTCCTTGTATTATTTTTTGTTTGGTTGATTTTATCTTTCAAACCTAGACAAAAGTTGCAAAAGAGGTTT
>MU224538.1:3378133-3397515 GCA_018584345.1 Thuja plicata | reverse complement strand
TGAAATTTATGCTGCTGGGCAGCTTCCAGGCTTTTGAGTCTTAATTTTTGTGTTCATGGTCTTGCAATGTACAATTTTCAGATGATTTTTAATGAAAAACAAAGGAAATCCCTGTTCAGAAACTTGTTTGATGTCTTTGTATGTCTGTTTTGATTCTCGTATATTAACTTGTAAGGCATGTTGATATACCAGTTACAAGGTATCTGTGAGTTTGAATCTGAGTTCCTCTCAAGGAGAGTAAGTCTTGTTTTCGAATTCTGAGAATTTTAAGTCGGCATATGAATATGATGTCCAGGAATTGAAATGAGAAGAATGGTTTGCAAGGCATTTCATTCGGATTTTTGAGTTTGGAGTTAGAAGTTTTCTGGGATTGCACATCTGTTTGCCTCTGTTGCCCAATAGACAAGGCACTGGTCTCTGGTTTGTCTGGTAGTTTCTTCATCAATCAATTATTCAAATCATTTTCCCTTTCTGTTTAAAGTGCTGTGAATGATTATTATATCAAGTGTGATGGGCAGGAATCCATCCCTTGATTCACTGAAAGAAGTGAATCCAACAGGTACACCCGCCTGAGCCCTTTGATGCTCGAAGTGTAGGAGGATTTGTTTGATCCTCGTTAATTAGCCTTTTCTTTGACAAGGTCAAGGAAAAATAGCTAACAGGATGTATACTACAACCCCCTTACTTAGCGGCTTGTACCTACTTTCCCCAATCATATCTCGTCTCCCTACAAATAGTTGGCACCTTGTGGAATTAAGTGGAGGTTGTAAGGGGTTACTTGACTTAGTGAGTTCCTTCTTGTCTAAGGCAACAACGGTCCTACTAGGATGGCCTCCTCACGAGCCCCTAGTGACCCTGGTCTTACACCTCAAGCCCTTTCCCTTGCAAGGTGGATTTCAGATAGTTAAACACTTCACAATAATGTCATCCAAGGCAATATAATTATCAGTAATAACATATGACGAAAAACGTAGGCTTTATCATTATTCATTTTTGTAAGATTTGGCTATGAAGGTAGCCACCCAACATCTAGAGGCAATGGAAAGCACAATAAAAAGAGTGAAACAATATGATAAGAATAAACTGTATTTGTATCAAGAATGCAATAGAAAACAATACAATCAACTGGAATTAACTTCAATTAATTGGGTGAATATTACATAGGAGAGCCCTTGGTTATATAGCGAAGGTGAGTACAAAGGAGTAAATGAGACAATGACAAGTGTCGTTCTCTCATTACATGATAATCAAGAGACAACTTATCACCCACCCAAGGTGGAATTACACGTCCACCAAAGGTGGATCTTCCTCCAATGTATAATAAATTATGTGCAACATGTGCAACAAAGGTGGAGGGCGATAAAGTGATAAGACCACAAAGGTGGATCACCCACCTAAGGTGAAAAAGTCCATCCACTACAAGTGGATATGATAAAATAATAGCATGATAATTCCACATAAAATGGAAATGCTCCAACTACTCCTATGCAATTCCCTAAGCTAGCTTAAGTAAAGTGTAATTAGTACCTAGGTGAAGTAACCAAGGTAAAATACCTTAATTACACCAACAATTTCATATATTTACAGAAACAATATATGTTTATCTAATGATAACAAGGTTAGTCTAATAAAGATATCAATGAATATGAATTTATGATAGATCTGTATGTGGTTTGTACTGAGGTGAGACATCTTTGAAATATCCCCAACTAGGATGTTGTCTCAAATCTGGTTTGTGTCTTCAAACTCCCAAAAACTCAATTTTGGTTGTTTGACATTTCGTCAAACATTTGTCATGCAATGTTTAGATTCTGATTTTTGGATGTATATGCAATTGTTTGTTTGTAATCGAATGGTTTTGCAATTACTTAACATATGAAATGAACTAATTACTTTGCCATTAATCTCTAACACCTTTTCTTCATTAATCCACCATGAAACTATTCATTAAGTCAATAACAAAGCATGGAATAACATAATTCAGAATTCTGGAAATTAACTACAGCAAATAGGAACCTGGAATGACAACGCAGCAATTATATATATCAGCATCCATCAAGTTGTCTCCATACAATGTGCTGATATCAATCAATGCTCCAACTAAATGCAATGTAAACCCCAAATGCCAAAACGATATCTCCTAGGTATCAAACGCAGCTTCCATGAGACTCATGTGAGACACAAGAATGAAACACAGCTGGCATAAATCAGGTACGACTGTTATTATTAATACTCAATTCTGCTCCTTGAATCACATCTACAAGCTGGGCATTTATTACTATAACCTGCTGACATTCAACTCTAAAACTGAACCAACCATCTATCAAACTCCATCAATTCTAGCTCAACAATGACTCCTGGATGAAGCCATTTCACAATGCACAATATCATTGGGTCTTTCACCAATTCAGAGTGCTCAACCTTCAGCTTCCTAAGGTTTTTTGTCCATAGAAATCAGTTACCGACTTTCAACAACAAGAGAACATGACTTCATAAAATATTCTCATAACATGTCTCAAAAGAAAGGATGACCTTGCTTATATAGCTTTTTAGTTGGTGAATTCTTGTACTTTTAGCAATGTGGGATAAAACATTCTTTACTTTTAACTCCTTACGAAGTAACTTCTCGAACACACTTTTCGCTAAAGAGCCTTCATCAATACACTTTTCAATTAGAAGCCTTCATTTAATAACTTTGAATTAATAATAAATAACTCCAAAGCTAAAAGCTTCATGAAGACACTTTTCACTTAAAAGGCTTCTTCAATACACCTTTCACTTAAAAGCATACTTTATATTTAAGCTCATAACTCCATTTTGAATTTATATAATATAACCTTTTAATGAGTTCATATAATTAATCATTAACTTAGGCAAATAATGATTATTTAATGAAGTAAACTTAATTAAATAATCATACGCAAATAGCTCCAATCATCAAGAACCAGAAGCATCAATTGAACCTCTGTGCCTAAGTGTCATCCAAAAATAGTAACTAGCCAACTAGTGACTTACTATAAATAGTAAGTCGATCAATCCGGATATCCTGCCACAGACACCATATCTGACACTGTCAACACTGCTCCGATGTCTAGTCAAACCCATACTGTGACTTACTATAAATAGTAAGTTCACACCAAATGACCTTCTAATCACCTCAACAGACCACAAAGGTCGCAATAATGATCTGGCACTGGACTTGCTAAAAATGGGGACATTACAGTCCTCCCTCCCCGAGATTGCTTGTCCCCAAGCAATCGTCGGAACAAAGTAACATCATGATCCACCTGGATCCCAAGGAAAACTGTATACCATGCCCATGTCACAAACTGCAGGCTCCTATAGCATCACCCACGATGTAAACCTGGTATCTCTGTAAGCAAACCAAAGGTACCCACTCACCCATACTCCTGTATTGAATCGTCCCTTGCCTGGGTCCCAGAAGAGATGAACCCCATGCCCATTGAAAACCAGGGTGAATGGGTCACCAATATCACCTACACATTGAACTCCCCCTGCACACCCAACCAAATTGTCATGAGTGTGTAGATCATCTACAAAACAGTGATGAATACCCCCAAAAACATCTGCATATGAATTTGGATACCCACCCACTGCATAACTGCCAAACACATCCCTATCCTGCAAAGTCATTACCCACTGACTTGCAACTCCCAGCATTCGGAGATAATGAAAACCCATCCCATAAAGGATGGTACGGTGCCACACCTAACCCACACCGATATGGCGCCAAGTCCAAGACCTGAGGGTCAAAATAAGAGTGATGAGCACTCATCATCGTAAGCTGTCGGTAATACACTCTTATCTCTATCAGCAGCTCATCACTGTCAACCTGAAAACCCGAATAGGGCTCAAACCTCTGAGTCTGCCGAGATGTCTGAGTAGCAATACTATCAGGTCTTGCAGCATACATAACAACATGCTCTCTGTCATGGAACATCTGAATGTACTCAGACTTAAGTGTTGATAAAGCCCTCAATATGTACCTCAAGTCACTCAAATGAGTACCAACCCCATACCATAATGCCTCTCCTAAAACTCCACTCGCCAAATGAGGTACTCTACATACCTATAAGTACACTCATAGCGGGATAGAGTGGAGTCAACCCGCTCACCAGTGACTCTTAACTGATCTCTCCATCCCTGTGAAGTAGTACTAGGCTGGTCACTCATAGCTCGATAAGATGAGTCAAAAGAAATCAACTCTATGCCTGAACTGGATGGTACCTCTACCAACTCCTGTGAAGATGACATGGTGTCACTGACTGCGGACTGACAACTCTCTGAAGTCTCTGCCACTGCCATCTCAAAACTCTCAATGATCTGCTCTGCATCATCAAGCTCAGAACTGGCTACCGGAGGATCTAACACTTCAGTAGTCACTTCATCATCCTCCGCAAATGCTCTCATCTCATCAGTAACTGCAAGGCTCAAGTCATGAGTAGATGTGACTGCATCCCCATCACATCCACTGTCCCCAACCGTGGATATCATCATATCACCAGTCACCACTATGTGTATTTGTACTGGATCGAGTACTGGTGTAGACCGGAGTCTCTCCAACTCCACGGTCACCTCTGCTAAACATCCTTGCGATTCTTGGAGAGCCAACTGAGTGCCCTCTAAAGCCTCAGAAGTTGTTGTGAGCTCTTCAGTAAACTCACTCACTTCCTCCTCTCTGTCCATCAGTGCCTCATATGTCGTACTCCCCCACTCAACTAGGTGATCTCGGTCGGCTGCCAACTGTAAAGAGCTCTGTCTCAAAATCCTAACAGCCTCCCACAAGGAATGAATCTCTGTCAAGGAAAGGTAACCACCGCCATGCTCAACTGCCAAGGAGCACCCCAACCATAAACAGCCAACAGCTGACGAGCGGCATCGGAATGCTCGACAGTAGAAGTAATGTCTCTCTCACCGACTCTCAACTGGCTAGTCAAAGGATGACTCGACACAACAGGACTCCTATGTACAAACTCAACTGCACTATCCACACTATGGAAATAAGTTGTATCCAACAAATTCCCCTCAAGATCACCGTATCTCTGTGTACTGTCATCCGAGCACACATCTACAAACTGAGTACAGACATCGGACTCATCCTCATCTACCCCCGAGGAAGTTGTTGCTGAATCTAACTCATCACAATCCTTAGCTACCTCGTCCTCTGTAACCACATGACAATCCCGATCCTGGGACCAATCCTCACTCACTAACAACTCAGAGTCCTCCCCCAGGGTCTAATAAATCAAGCATGACTCAATGCAGGTAGAGTCATCCTCATGAGTCACCGAGGAAGTAACCTCATAATCACTCTCCTCATGTGTGCTATCAAACTCACACATGTCCACCAACGAGGTATCACTACTAGGTACCTCTACAAACACCTCAACTGCAGGAGTGGAAGCCCTTGATGAACAAACTCTTGCCACTCATATGCTTCCCCATCCTCATCCGTGAGTCCCTGTAGAAAAGGATCCTGGAACTTACCACCACTGGATGACAACGCTGAGTCCACACCCCATGTCTGATATAAAAAACCAGACACACTGCAACACCCATCATCCTCACACTCAACATCAGAGGTATCCACAATGCTAGTATCAACATCGTCTATTTGAGACCCTTCTTCTATCTATGGCTTCGTACATGACTCTGCCATCACGTGAATCATCTACACAGTGGCATGAACCTATGTCACCGGACTCATCTGTAACACTCCACTCCTGAGTGTCATCACTAGGTGACTCCATGCTCACCTCCTCAATAGAGGAAAAGACTGTTGTCTCATGTACCGACTCCACACTGTGACAGCTGCCATACACATAAGAGTTGTTAGAGCTCAAATACTCCTCGCAGTCCTCAAAGATAAAACCATCATCTAAGGTGTTAGAATCCATAGTGGTATCTACAACATCCTCCACTCTCACACTATCCATGGCATCATCGACGGGCTCACATAAAAGACTATTGTCCTGAAAATCAGACCCTCTATCACTGACTCTGGTAGGTTCGGGATGTTGAAACTCAGTACCACTATCTGCCAACAAGACAGGCACATCCACATGTCCCTATAAAAAGTCTCCACCCTCGGGTGTGCAAATAGGCTTAGTGGCTGATCTACTAAGTATAGAAACATCTCCACCAAAATCCGCAGCTGCTGAAAACTCATCATGGAGATTTCTGGATGTCTCACCTGTATAAAACTCACGTCTCTCCTCTTATCTTCTCTGTGAAGAGGACCTATTGAACAAAGAAACCAAATAATCTGTCGCCTTATCGACAGTTGTTGGATTTGAAATACTTGCATTAAGTCTTTCCTGACTTTGCCTTAGCTCTCCATGTTTTTCATCATGGCATTTGTCTGCTGTGTAAGAAGAGACATATTGTCTAGCTGGTTTCCTTGTTTTCTCGATTTCCTGTGTCTGTCCCTAACTGCAAAAATAACTAAAGTGTTGATCACTCAAGTCAAACAATTAAGCCCAATAAATTCCACCCCAACAAGATGGCAAGAAACTGCTCTGATCCCACTGAAATATCCCCAACTAGGATATTGTCTCAAATCTGGTTTGTGTCTTCAAACTCTTGAAAACTCAATTTTGGTTGTTTGACACTTCGTCAAACATTTGTCATGCAATGTTTGGAATCTGATTTTTGGATGTATATGCAATTGTTTGTTTGTAATCGAATGGTTTTGCAATTACTTAACATATGAAATGAACTAGTTACTTTGCCATTAATCTCTAACACCTTTTCTTCATTAATCCACCATGAAACTATTCATTAAGTCAATAACAAAGCATGGAATAACATAATTCAGAATTTTGGAAATTAACTACAGAAAATAGGAACCTGGAATGACAATGCAGCAATTATATATATCAGCATCCATCAAGTTGTCTCCATACAATGTGCTGATATCAATTAATGCTCCAAGTAAATGCAATGTAAACCCCAAATGCCAAAACAATACCTCCTAGGTATCAAACGCAGCTTCCATGAGACTCATGTGAGACACAAGAATGAACCACAGCTAGCATAAATCAGGTACGACTGTTATTATTAATGCTCAATTCTGCTCCTTGAATCACATCTACAAGATGGGCATTTATTACTATAACCTGTTGTCATTCAACTCTAAAATTGAACCAACCATCTATCAAACTCCATCAATTCTAGCTCAACAATGATTCCTGGATGAAGCCATTTCACAATGCACAATATCATTGGGTGTTTCACCAATTCAAAGTGCTCAACCTTCAACTTCCTAAGGTTTTTTGTCCTTAGAAATCAGTCACTGACTTTTAGCAACAAGAGAACATGACTTCATAAAATATTCTCATAACATGTCTCAAAAGAAAGGAAGACCTTGCTTATATAGCTTTTTAGTTGGTGAATGCTTGTACTTTTAGCAATGTGGGATAAAACACTCTTTACTTTTAACTCCTTACGAAGTAGCTTCTCGAACACACTTTTCACTAAAGAGCCTTCATCAATACACTTTTAAATTAGAAGCCTTCATTTAATAACTTTGAATTAATAATAACTAACTCCAAAGCTAAAAGCTTCATGAAGACACTTTTCACCTAAAAGGCTTCTTCAACACACCCTTCACTTAAAAGCATACTTTATATTATAAGCTCATAACTCCATTTTGAATTAATATAATATAATCTTTTAATGAGCTCATATAATTAATCATTAACTTAGGCAAATAATGATTATTTAATGAAGTAAACTTAATTAAATAATCATACTCAAATAGCTCCAATCATCAAGAACCAGGAGCATCGACTAAACCTGTGTGCCTAAGTGTCATCCAAAAATAGTAACTAGCCAACTGCTGACTTAATATAAATAGTAAGTCCATCAATCCGGATATCCTGCCACAGACACCATATCTGACACTGTCAACACTGCTCCGATGTCCTGTCAAACCCATACTGTGACTTACTATAAATAGTAAGTTCACACCAAATGACCTAATCACCTCAACAGAGCACGAAGGTCGCAATAATGATCTAGCACTAGACCTGCTAAAAATGGGGACATTACACTCTTTGTTGTGTGCAGTATCAGTTTTGATGTCTCCTTCAGATTGTGGGTTTCTTGATTAGCGACTTTTCTAAGTATGTTGATCACTTCTGTGTAATCTTCAATCCTTATAAGTATACCTGCTGTTATGTATTTCTTTTATTTATCTTTCTTCGATCCCTTCAAGACAATATTTTAGTCTATTTCATACCAAAATATCTGTTTATCATATATATTTATGTATATATCGCTGATATCAGATTATTATATATATTTATGCAAATGCTGATATCAGATTATTATATATATAGTTATGATTATATCGCTAATATCAGATTATTATATATTTGTTTATATAAATATACATCGTTGATTACTCTTCTTATTTGCTGCGTTTTCAAACTGTATTTCTGTTTCTGATATGTTCGAGATTTTACATTCCTTTCTTCAGATGTTGTTCTGTCTTCCCCTCCTTTTCAAAATGAATCCATTATCCTTTAATACCTCTTATGTGCAATTGTGAATGGAGGTGTTGCTTCTAAAGAGGGACGAATTCTCACCTAGGGTGACATCCGTCGATTAATCGTCCTTAACAACTGCACTTGCTTATTAGTCTAATCGTCTTTTCTAAGGATATTGCTCAAATTCCTCTAATTGGATAAGGTGTAAGGTGGTGATAATCATGACGGCTGCGATAGCTATGAGGCTACAGCATCTTAATTCATTCTTACTTTTGAAGCTGCCAGAATAAACACCTCACGACCAAAACAATACCACTCATTACAAAAGAAATGACCCTTGAATCTAAAATGGCTCGGACACAAATTGCTTCAATGACAATCTTATTATTATTATTGTAACCAGTGATCACAATTGTAATCAACCTTTAAACAGATTGCCATTACTATTGTATTCCAAACAGTTCATGTAAGTGCTTTGATAATAATAACAAAACAATGAAGACATATTCCCTGTTGATTGATTACTGCAGAATAACATTACAACTTAATCACTTCTTTATTGTGTTAATCAATGCTGCTTCTTTTATCATGAATTGCTGAAGTCTTCAAGGAAGAGCAACTATGACCTTAGTCAAACAAATGAGATACCAGTTCAAACCAAGGAGTATGATTATACCATGAATATAGTCTCACGTAAGTAAGTCTGTCTGTTCTCGGCGATAAAGCACTTTTTTGTTCTTTAATACAGATCGTTGTCATGCACATATGAATCACCGTTTTGTTCTCAATGTATAGCTGCTAGCATGAGTCACTGTTTTTCTTAGACAACTTTGATTATGTGATAATTGTTGTTTTCTTAGGTCTTACATGTCGGGGACATGACATTGCAAGGGAAGAGGAATTCTAGAAGGCCAAAGCTTGTGATTCTTGGCTAAAGGCTGGGCATGGTAACGCGAAAGGCTTCCACAATTCAGTTAAGTCCAAGCGAACGTTTAATAGGATCAGCAAATATTGGACAGTTTTGCGAAGGAATGCACAGTTGATGTTGATGTAGAGGATGCCATTGTTGGTTTCTTTTCTAAGATTTTGTCTACCATGGGGGTCATGGATCAACAGTTCAATATGGATATCCTAAATAAGATTGAGCCAATCATATCAGTGGAGGACAATCAGATGCTGGAGGCTCCTTTTACAGTGGAAGAGATCAAACAAGCTACTTTTGGTCTTCACCCGGATAAGGCCCTGGGCCCCAATTGTCTTCCCACTCTTTTATCAGAAATGTTGGCACTTCATGGATCATAAGATATGGGAAGACGTGAAAGAACCCAGGAGCAAAATCAGATTTGTGAAAGACATAAACAACATTGTGATAACCTTCATCCCAAAGAAGGAAGACTATAGGACACTTGTGGATTTTAGGCCGATATCACTAAATCATTTCAGAGGCAATGGTAAACAAGCTCAAGAAATTGATTGGGCGGATTATTTCAATGTATCAGAATAGTTTCACAACAAGGAGAAACATCACGAACAGCATTATCCTCGAACAAAGCTATTTACTCCATTATGGCCTCTAAGTACTATAATTAAATTGTATATCAATAAAGCTTACTATTGTATCAACTAGAGATTCTTGATGCTTGTTTTGGGAAGATTTGGCTTCAATGGCTCATGGATGGAGAGGGTATTTAATTGCATATCTTCAATTAGATTCTTTATGAATGGTTCATTGTGTGGATTCTTCCAATCCACCAAGCGCTTTAGGCAATGATAATATTATTCAGCAAAAAAATATTTAAATCGTAGTTGATAAACTCGGACTCGGCAACTACTTGCTAAGGCCCAAAACAAAAACTCAGCAAAAATTCAAAGAAATCTCGGCAAAAAGCTCGACAACTAAAAAACATTGCTTAAATTTAATTAGAAATATAACTTTTTTCCAAAATTCAATGAGATGAATATAATGAGTCAATAAATGAGTAGACAAAAGAAACGAGTCTAGATATATTTAAATGCAAATAGGGTACAAAATGGCATCCTCGTGTGGAATGCTAATGGTTGGTAGCCTGATAGTTTGAAGCAAAATTAAAATAGCAAATTGACTTTGTAAAACTATAAGTAAATACAACATCAAAACAGTCTACATCTTCCTCTTCTCCTTCTCAGTAGCTTTAGTAAAAACTACGGGAGTAGGGGGTCTAGTCCTAGGAGTCCGTTGTGGCTACACGTCCTTGCTCGACACAACTAGTTGTGACTCGACCTCTATCCTGGATGTAGATGGTGCTACTGCTGGCATTGGCAATGACTCATCATCCTCAACCTCATCATCCTCAATGTCATCCTATCCAAATCCACCCCCCCTCCTCCATAGCCTGCCTCTAAATCATAGATCTCATCCTCTGTGAACAATGGAGACTGCTCCTGTGATGTCCAATCACTGTAAGGATCTATATCATCCAAATCAATTGGACCAATTGGTGTTTCCTCTACCTTCCTTGTGCACAACCAAAAATTATATTGCACAAAGACAAGGTCACTAAGGCGTTTCTGAGCTTATTTTTTCCTCTTCTTTGTGTGGATGGCCTAGAAAAAGCTCCAATTGTGCTCAAAACTAGATGAATTACAAGGCTAGCATAAGATTCGGAGGGCAATGTTTTGTAAATTTGGGGCATTTCCACCCCAATTTCGCCACCAAGCATTTGCAAAATTAAATATCCACCAAGCATTTGCAAAATAAAATATTTAAGAGTGAGAAATCAAGGTGAAAATATTTTTTAATTTTTATCTACTTATCATGCATGTGGAGTCCAAAATTCCACATATTATACCTAGAGTTTGAGTGGTTCTTCCTCTCTTGGCCAAGTCTGAAGAGAATAACTTGCCCCTTGCATTCTAGTAAATGTCCAATTCGGACATTATGAGGCCTCTCACATCAAGCTCAGGTATCATCCTCTGAATGCATGCGATGAGGCCCTCCATGACCTCTCCATTGGGATCTGAGTAGGATGGTGAGAAGCGAAAACAAGGGTTGAGGAAGTACCCTAATGCATGAATGGGTTGGTGGAGTTGATTGTTCCACCTCCTATCAATAGTTTCCTATATGGGGTCAAATTTGAGGCTATCACCCTTGTAATTTTTGATAGACTCCTTGGCCCTATCCATGGCCTCATAAACATAACCCATTGGGGTTTAACCCCCATCTACCAAGCGAAGAACTCTAACTAAGGGCTTTGACACCTACAATTGAAAAGTACAAAAAGATTAATCATTAAAGTTACAAATTAATAATGAAAGACTTGAATACAAAAAAATTAAATATTTGAGTTTTCAAGTTACCTTCACAATCTTTGTAGCTATTTATACAAATAGGCTGAAGAAGACAATGTATGCAACATTCTCTCCTTCAAGCTTCTTTGAATAACTTGAGGCTAGACATGCTTGATTCACAAACATTTGCTTCAAAGCCATCAGAAAACTAAGAATACTTTGCAACGTTAAGAAAACCGTTGCAAACCTTGACACCCGCTCTTACCAACTCTTTTCCATGGGTGTGTTCTCACATCAAGCGAAGAACCCAAGGGTGATTGTAGATGTATTTTGTGATCTTCCTTGCATCCTCTACAACCAGTCTCACCCAATCTACTTTTCCTATGTCCTCCAAAAGGTCAAAAACATGTGTTGCACAAGCTGTCCAAAAAAGTGTATTACGTTTCTCTTGGAGGATTCTACTAGCTGCCACATATGTTGTTGTATTGTCGGTTATTATTTGCACCACATTTTCAATTCCCACCTCCATGACAACTTGCTCTAACATTAGAGCCAAATTTTTAGCAGTCTTCACCTTGTTGGAGGCATCCTTGGATTTCAAGAACACCACATCATTCTTGCAAGAAACCAAAAATAAATAATGGCTTGGTTTTTGACATCCGTACACCCATCAAAAGAATGGTGCAGCCAAAAATTTTCCATTCTATTATTTGCTCTTCCAACACTTCTTTTGCCCTCTCAACTACAAATGTGAGCAACCTACAAGTACGAAGTGAAATTAACATAAGTACACAATTTTGGTAAAAAAATTTAAAAAACTTAAATTCAACAAAAATTACTAATTACTAATTACTATAAACTAGCAATTGCACCTTTGGTGTGCAATGGGTACGCCGAAGAGGTGTGGAAGTTCATTTGAGGGAGATTTTGGTAATACATGAGGTCATTCGGTTAGTCATTTAGCAAATGATCTTGTTTATACATCCACTTACATGGATCTAAACACAACTCAAATAGAATCCTTGAATCAAAGAGGAGAGGGATATGGAGAGGGGGAGAGGGAGGGATGGAGAGAGGGGGGTAGTAGGAAGATAAATATAAGTGAGAGAGAGATGTGCATTAGTGATGAGATAAAGATGGTGATAGATGGAAGAGAGAATATGGTTATAATGAGATGGAGATGCAAAGACATTTACATATAAAGGTACATGGAGAGAGAGGAAGAGAGAGATGAATGGATAGAGAGAGCAAGATATGTCTAGAAATGCATTTAATCATATAAAATTGTTGAAACCACGATAAAAATAATGATCAAATTTTTTTCCAAGGCTTACACCATACTAAACCATGCGAATATATTTCCTCTTTTTACAGATAATTATTTAGTATTTTAGACTAGATGTTGCTACATATTTCTTTTTCTTTCTTAATTAGACATTGTTGCATATTGAGTCAGTAGTTTACAATGATTTATGATAAATACAGAAGATATTTTGATTTACTTAAGATTATTTATTTTTTGGGGGAGAAATATGGATTTAGAGAGGAAGATAAAGATATATATATATATATAGAGAGAGAGAGAGAGAGAGTTGGGGATGAGAGGCAGGTGGCAGATCCAACAATAATGATGGGAAGGGCTTCATTAGGTCGAATATGGAATAAAAATTAATAATTGATCAAAATAATTATTATACAAAAAATATATAATTAAATATGTAATATAATTATACAATTTTATGATGTTATTGTATATTAATAATATATTCTAGATTTTAAAATGCTTCTAGATTTAAATAAAATTAGAAAAGGGTACAGTAATGGTAAATAGCGAATAAATATATTTAAATCTATAATAATATTATTTTATATAAAAATCTATTTGATATTTATATTCTTATATAATGGAATATAATATAATAATAAATGTAATTATGATATAAATTTATGTAAACTAAATGTGTAATTTGTTTAATTTTTAAATTACATTTAATAATTTATGATACAAATATATTAGTTATTAGAATAATTGTATTATCAAATGTAATTAATATAATAAATATAACTATATTTTATATAATTTAATCTATATTATATTTTGTATTGGATTTATATTAAATAATTTCTAATTTGAAATATAGTAAATATAATTATAATAGTACTTGAACAATTAATATAATTTTGTTTGTAGTACATAAAATATATTATATTTATATTTAATAATTTTTGTTATAAAATATAATATATAAATTAAATATAACTATAATATTAATATAAAAATAAACTTACATGACATAAGATATAAATTAATGAAATTTAGGTTGTAAAATACTTACTCTATGGGAAACCCAAAAAACAATCCCTGAAAACCTTCACGCACTTACTAATTTTGACATATGCGAGCGCAAAATAATAGATATATTTATTATACATGAGTTTTGTTAACTAAACACATTGTACTATAAGTATATACAATGCTTTGATAGTAGATTATTGTGCATGTCTTTCTAAAAATATTTTGCATTTGACATTTTTTTTAATGTTTAAAACCAAGCAAAAAAAATGATGAATAGCGGCAAAGGAAAAACGGTCGTGTGAAGAATAAAATGGCGACGGAAAAGAACAAGTGATGAACGGTGAGGATCCCTCGGAGTGTCTTGCCTGACAGTGTATATCGTACAAAGAGAGATGGACGGTGACACAGAAATCAATAAAATCCATAAAATGAAAATTCACGAAAAATCCAACGGCGAGAGAAGCTTAGATCATCTTGCAGTACTTTTCTTCTATTGTCCACCGTTGATATTCGAAATCAAGGCGTTTCTTTCAAATAAGGAACGCCTTCGGCATAATAAAAAAAGAGCACATAAATTTAGTCTACACTCTAAAACAACAGGACTAACCTCCCATTCAAGTCTACACGAGAAGGTGCCTTGTAGCTTTTTCCTGCCACAAACATTGCAATGACCAAATTAAGCCAGTATGGATTTTCTGCCACATTGAAATGGATTTTGAAGTATTAGAAATCAACACAAGCAATTTCTACTTGCTGATGCACCCCCCTATTCCACCCAGTTCCCTCCACTGATGGTTGTGCTCCAGTTGTGTTTCTGTGCACAAAATAATCAATTATAGAGTGTGCCTGCAGTATCGATGGTGGTGCTCTACTAGTAGCAGAAGTGGTGGCTGAGGGGGTGGTGGATTTGCGGATATGTGGTCCACGAAGAGAGCCCACTATGCCCTCAAGTGTTGCTTTTTCTTCTTCAAGGTTGAATGTAACACCTTGAGATTTAGCTATGCTTTCTTTCATACCTAGTTTTGCCCTTTCCCTTTGCATTTTTTCTCTTCTTGGGCAGCGAGCAAGACATTAACTTCTCTTTTTATTTCATCTGTGAACTTTTCATAGACCCTCGTATCATGCTTCGTGATGCCTGCAAGGTAGTATTACAAGCGACATATGCCTCCATAAATTAGTTTTTCACACTTGATGCAAATTACAAAATTAGGTTTCAATCCTTCAAAGGCATACTTCCAAGCCCTATCTCTAGCCCCTTTAGGACGTGTGCCTCCATATCCAGATGGGAATGCATCTACTGAGGCACTGGTAAACCCTGAAGTTGACCCAATTGTAGAAGGATCTCTATTTGCCATTATCAATCAACCTACACGTACAAATTGAAACCACGAGTTAATATTTTAATAAAAACTTAGTAAACAAACTAAATTACTTTAAATAATTTTAGACATACTTGAAACTTGAAAACAAAACAAGAAAAAAGTGATAGGGTTTGAATTTTTTGGAAAAATTTGAGTTTCATGAGAAAACAGTGAAAAAATCAGAAAATTTTGTCAAACAAATGGTGTTAAATCTTGTTCATTACAGTCAAACAATTTAGAATACTTAGGAAATGTGAATGTTGAGTTTCTAAAAACCTAGATGCAAAGAAAAGGAGATAAAATATTTATTTTTTTAAAAGAAAAACAAATCAAAAAACCTACCTGAGAATCTGATTTTGCTTCAAATTTACTTAAATCCTTGCAATAGCTTGGAAGGGTGTTTTGTGGCTTGAGCAGTAAACAAGAAGTCAAAAAAACCAAATGAAGCTATATGTTTGACATCTGAAACCTTTTATTTTCATGCGGCCGAGTAGTTTTTACAGACTCGTCAAGTTTTTGTAAAAACTCTAAGTTAAAGTTGTAAAAACTCGCGAGTTTTTTTATTACTCGCCGAGTAGTCTGCAAATTTTGAAACTATGATTGAAATATTACATATAATAATAAATCCCTTACAATGGTTTCACCACTTAGTGTGTTGCTTAAGTGGTGTTGTTGTTATGCCCACAAAGGTTGAACCTCCGTTGGGCCATTGTCATCGCAGGCTTGGGACTTCGCTGATCCAATGTGCTTGCAGGTTTGAACCTCAACTTTGTTAAATAGGGATGAGGTCTCTCATCTGCCACCTCAATGGTTCATAGCTCTTGGTCAAGTGCATTTCACGTGGGGCTGCAAGGTATTAAAAAATTTCCTAGGTACTTATTTTAAAAAATAAATAAATCTCTTAGAATAGTAATAATATGAAACAAATCAATTACATATTTATTAAATTTAAACTCTTAATAATGTTTTTGTAAAATATGCTAGCAAATTAAAATCGTTCCCACTCAAAGCACAAATGCAATCCTTGAATAGAAAGGATATGAGGGCCTTTGTCCCTGAATCCAAGATTGAACCCAAGAGAGTTATTTTTCTCTAATCATCCACACCATGGATTTTCATCTTTGAATACAAACTTGAAAATCAAATTTATTAAAAAATGAAAATGAACAACGATGATGAATAATGAGCCTTAACTTACTTCTCTTTTATGAGCGATTTGCCTTGGCCCCTCTATTAATTTTATTTGTTATTTTTTTCCTCTTCTTTCCAAGTAATTTTAAAATACTTTTAAATTACCTCCAAGGGCCCCTTTTTAAATTATAATTTTAATAAAGTGTTAGACACTTTTTAAATAATAGTTAAGTGGCCTTTTTCAAAAATGTAATAACTTGACCCACTTAAAATATTATTGTTTTTTTTTTTTATTTTGAAAAGAGAACATGACATTCAAAAGCAATAATTCAACTAAATTACATCTCTGAAGAATGTAAAATTCTATTTCAAATTGCACAACATTTCAATGCTTATACTGTCGAATTATCTACATTGCAAACAAGGGGATAAACAATCAAGCATACCAAATTTTATAGTCTAGTTGATTGTATAGTAACAAAAAATGAAGTGTAAAATTAAGCATGTTCAGCTTCATCTATGCTACTAATTTATCCCTCAAATTACAGAGTACATGGAAATTTAATGCTGAAATATTCAAATCATAGCATTTGTGCAATTTATTAACAATCAAAACATAAAAGTTTTATAAAATGTAACATAATAATACTGCCAATACTGATTCATAATTAGCATGTGCAATACCTCACCTTGGACTATTTGGGGCTTCATCCAAGAAATCCAACATAAGCTTTTGGCTTATAGCTTTATTAGGGTATTCCTTTCCAGCATCATTTAATCCATAATCATGATCGTCCCAAATTCCTATAATCTGCAAAGTTAAAAAATTATATTATGTGAAACCTAAAACGAATTTTCCCTCAAATGATAAACTTCAACAACTATGATATCTTTAAGCATTCCCAAGCTGCAAGTTCTAGCCTGAAATAGATTGTACATGTACCACACACAACTTCATTAATATTATTCTCACATGGCACCACATATATGATTATGAAACATTAACACCCTAACTATTAACTATGCCCATGACTTAAAATTATAAGTCGCATGTATAATATAGGTAGTGATCTTATTCCTATTTCCATGTCATATTCATAACACTCCCTCTTAACATAAAAAACATCAACTTTCATATATCTTACAAACATAAAATTGGATCATAATTAACATCTTTTCATGTCTTCATTTCTAGATCTGACAAAAGTACCAACTTCTATCATATTGTCCTCAATTTTGAGATCACAAAATTGTGGCAACCCTACGGAATTTTCTTGTCAATTCGTAGTAGTATCCTCTATGTTTTGAACGTTCTAGATAAAGTGTTAATAGAGATAATTCGTCATCCCTGAAAAGTTATTTGTAATAAATGTTTCACGCGTTCTTGAGTCCTTTTCTTTGTTTTTTCTCTTTCTTGTTTGCGTTTTGAATCTTGTTTTTCCCTTGAGTCGATAGCCCTTTGAAATACGCTCGTTTCGAGCTAACTTAGACATCAAACGGAGTAGTATAACTCAAGTTATGATGTAAAAGGTGGGGTTTTTCAGGCTGATTGCATATTCTTTGAAAATCCTTAAAAGGTGGGCTTTTCAAAGTCAATTGCACGAGTTTGAATTATGTTTGATATATTAAGTGGATTTTATAGTCCATTTTCAAATTTCAACTCATTCCGAGTTGATTTGACAATAGTTTTTAATGTTTTTATGAAATTAGCTTTAAATATAGTCTAATTTCATGTTACTTTATTAAAACAATATAGTTATATATTAAATTAATTAGAAATTAAAGACTTGAGTATTAAAGGTGTGGTTTTTATTCTTCATTGCATATCATCAATGTGCAAAATGCTTTTAAAAACTCACCTCTAAGTCTTTTTCTTATTAAATACGTTGTTTTTAAATGCAATTGCATATCTAAAACAACGTATTTAAACTCTCTGGGTGGCTTTTTCTTCATAGAAATCATATGTAAATACACTCCAAAAGTGAGTTTTCACTTCCTTGTTTCTCCATCCTCTCATGACGTCGATTTTTAAGGGCATTGCATGTTTTAATAACATATGCAAGTCTTTAAAAACAACGTTTTTAACATCTTTCCCAGGACGTCGATTTTAGAGCTCATTACATATATATTTTATGAGTGTAAAAATAACGTTTTTCATAATCCCCAAGGGCGTCGATTTTAGAGCTCATTACATATATATTTTATGAGTGTAAAAATAACGTTTTTCATAATCCCCAAGGGCGTCGATTTTAGGAGTTACATGTGCAAATACTCTTTTAAAAAAATAGCGTTTTTAAAAGTCCTCCTATGGCATCGATTTTGAAGGAGACTACATATGCAAAGATGTTTTGAAAACAACGTTTTTAATGATCTCTTTTAGGCGTCGATTTTGGAGGAGATTGCATATGTTAAAAGCCCTCTGAAACAGCGTTTTTAATATCCTCTTCAAGGCGTCAATTTTCAGAGGCTTTACATATGCATTTTTTGCATCTCCAACATATGTTTTTGCTGCTTCTTCTTATGGCGTCGATTTTTGGAGGCTTTGCATGTACTGTTTAAAAACAAGAAACATATGTAATGAGCTTAAAACAATCCGCTTTTCCTTCTTTCTTCTACGAAATGCTTCATAGGAGGGTTTGAGCATCTTCAAACATTTTCTCAGCCTAGGAACTGATTTTGGTAAGTTTTTTGTTCATTTTGTGGATTCATTTTATTGTTTTGGTTGGTGTTTATGCCCTAGACGCCGTTTTTCTTCCTCATTGCATATACAAGAGAAATAGTCAAAATGGTTGCTATTTCTTTGCATTTTATCTC
>MU224538.1:3362103-3373752 GCA_018584345.1 Thuja plicata | reverse complement strand
AGTTCATTTCATAAGCTAAACTTGTGCGAATCATTGGAGGTTTCAATTCACCTTTTGAGAGACTTTGAGCTACAGGAGGGGGATTGCTATAATAGTAGTGGCTGTGAATACTGGGAATTGAAGACTTCGAGCTTCAATTTTGAGTATTTTTCTTTTATTTTCAGAATTATTAGTGAGAGACTTTAAGCCTCACTACTAGTTCTTATTATCTCAAAATAGGATTAATTGCAAGACACTTTGGGCCCTTGTTTTAATTCCGCAAATATATTTATAACTGCTACCTTAGGAGTTGTTCTTTTGTCAATTGCTAAGCCACCGATATTATCGTAGTAGTAGGTGATCTTTGTAGAGTTAATAAGTTGTCTTTATTTGTGAATCTTTTCTTAAAGAAAGAGGAAAGGATTAGAAGTATCACCCTTATTCAATTTCAGTTGAAATCCTACTGAAGCCACCTACGGTAAGAAGGGAGCCTCCCCTATTGCTGAGAGGAGAGATTTATCTCATGATACCGTTGCCTAAAGTTTCAATTTTGTAAGGTGTAGTCTTAGTAGCTTAGAAAAATTTTAGCCAACATATCACTTCATTGAGTTTCATCACTCATAAACACTGTATCAGGTTCCTATCACCTTAGTACCCTATACAAAAGCAATCCTACCAAATCCTAAGGGATCACCCACAAATCCTTATATGCACCATCATATTTCTATCACCCCCAAGAATCTTACATCATGGTGACATTAACCTTGACATTTCAGCTATTTCTACCACTATTGACATCAATTCACTCAAGTATCATGTCATCCCTCGTGCCATCACTGCTAATCTGTAATGTCCCTTTTTTAGCTCATTGTGGTTGGTGGTTTGGATTAGCCTATAAGTGGCCCTCGTAAGCTAATGGAGTTGTTTAGAGGGTCCAGTTTGAGCATCACGATGGATTTCAGGTGGCAGTTGTCAGTCCTTGTTCAGGATTGTTCCTTGTTTGAGTCAAAATGGCACACTTACTATTTATAGTAAGCTATATTTCAGGGTAGTCAGGTTTTCTATCTTTGGTAGGGCGCCTGAACAACTTGGTAGCAGTGTGGAGGTGTATTGTCATTGATAGAGTTGCAGTTGGGGACTTACTATTTATAGTAATTCAATATTTTGGTCAGTGCTATTTTTAGCAAGGCATTCGACCATTTGGCTCAATCAAAGGGCATCGAGATTTGGATTATCCATTTGAGAGAATTTTATAAGCTATTTATTAATTTGCAGTCATTAATTAAGTCCTTTTTAATTAATGATTATATTAAGAGCTTATATTATCAAGTGAAGATGTGCAATTAATGTTATTAAATAAAGTCATTTCTCACATGAAAGTGGAGGGAAGAGTAATAAGTTATTATATTACAAAACTTTGAATTATGCTTGGGTGTCTAAGTTATGAGGAGAGTCTCTTTCAAGCTACCTGATCGAACTAGGGTTGGAGAGGAATTAAAAGGAAAGCACTGTGAATTTGGAGATTATTCTATGCATGTTTCTCTTTGCCTTAGCTGAAGAAAATCGGTGAGGGTTTCATTGGACTGCATCTACAAGGAGTGGGAATTATTGTGAGATTTGATAGCACTCTGAGTCTGTTAAAGGCCAGACGAATTATGCGACCATCTGCGGCTACACACAGTGGTCGAGTTTGCTATAATTGCAGATTATTTGTGGACATTACCTGTAGATCGCAGCATCACTAAGAGCTGCATTCGTTGTTTTATATGCTATCGTGATTTTAAGGAGGGGCGGCTTGATTGGTCAAGGTAGCATTTAAGGAGGAAAGCCAGCGTTGGAATACATGTAGCTGCTGCCTGGATTAGAGGGTCGGCATTTGTTATATACAGACAACATTATTAAATTGGGGCCAGCGCTACATAGGGGAAAGGAAAGTTTATAACGGGTAGGTTGATTATCATTGGAATTTGGAGTGTTCTTGAGCACGTCATTATAAATGACTTAGGGAATTTGAGCATTGACAAAGAAACACTTTAAATTCACAACTGTGGATTGATCGACAACCGGAATTCTTCGTATCAACTTGTTGAAATGAGCAACAAATTCGCGCATAGGTACGTGAGAGTCCTTCAACTGAGTAAGTTGAGCCAATAGGGCATGAGCATCTTCAGGAGGCTTGAACCTTTCTTCAAACTTGGCTATGAGAGTAGCCCAATTTGTGATAGTTTCCGGTGCAAGATGGTAAAACCAGTCAGCAGCCACGACTTGGAGAGTTTCCACGAACAATCTCACAGACACGTCATCATTTTCAACACCATGAACACTGCATGCAATGTAAAAAGCAGCAATATGTTCATCAGGATGTTCTTGTCCATCACCAAAGAACTTGGGAAAATTCTTTCGTGAGCCATCAGGAAGAGCATGTAGTGGTATAGTCAAATTCAAGGAACCCAAAGCATTTCCCCAAGGACCTTGGGAAGCCATTTACATGTCCTTGGTGAGAGCTTGAAAAACTACAAGAAATAAAATTACAATGAAAAAGGACACAGGTATACTTCAAACGAAAGCATGAGGCTTTCAAATATGTATCATGTCCCCAATGGAGTCACCAAAAAACTGTTGGGTGGATATTTTGCAACCGATAGCTTTTAAGGATCAATCGCAAAATAGTGGTTCCAGCCACAACATGTGAGACGCGGTCTGTCCTAGTTCTAAGGGAAGGACCCCCCTCTTATTGCTACTAGAATCAACAAGACACTTAACCACTATTTACACTAAGCTAAATCAGAGCAGGACATTCATCCTTTCTCTTAATTCAGAATAGATATTACCATAAAAATACAATCTTTAAGCAATGGTGTAATTCACTTACAAAGTATCTATTGGAGCAATAATTCCGATAAACAGAAGATTAACATTCGGCGCATGTAAAGAGCCTGCTTGGCTCTATTCTCAAATCAACTGCAAGAAACTATTTCTCCTTCTCTGGAAATGTAATTTTGTTTTGTTTTGCATTTATAATCATATATCTTTTTTTTGTATTTTTCAGAATATAGAATTCGCAATGCAAGAAATTAATAATTTGAAATAACTTGTATAATTTTGAATCGCACCAAATCTCAGAGAGTTCCTTTTTACTTTATAAACATTCCACCCAGCTCGTAAGCAAATACTCAATTCTATTTACTAAACTTTGATTCACTGTATCCTTGAATGCAAGAAATTACATAGCAAGAGATTACTAGTTTTAATTCAGCACTTCCCAATTGAAATCAAATTGAAAAGTGAACCTGGAACTGATGCTAGCGCTGTTTTCCCATTAGATTGTTGACGGCAGCTTGGAAGGCACAAGATACCCTACCATATAGTGTTGGAGAACGTGGACCCTCCAATGTTATCGCTGACCTCTTGTAAACATCAACATAGCCTTCAAAGCAAGAATGGCATTCCCAATGGAACACAGCAGCAAATAAACAAGTTACAGTTATAAATGATGCTGCGATATGCACAAATTAATACAATTGCAACCTTGTATCTAAACTCAGAATTCAAGGCTGTAAATTCACTGCATGTCCGCCCCTTTGGAAAAGTAATAAGCACCATGTGTGGTATAGAATTTTGATATGTAGGCACCATATTATGTATGAATGTGCTGGTAAAATGTGTTCTCTGCTGAAGACCAACAACAAAACAGGAAACTACACCTAGAAAAGGATGTTAAATTATAGCATCGAATTGATTAATATAAACATATATAATATATTCTATATATATATACTTGTGATATGTTATTATTAATATTAATATTAATATTATTATTATATATATATATCTTTGATATGTTATTAATATTAATATTAATTTATAATGTAATTAGAAGTCGCTGTTTATAACAGTCGATGTATGCAACCGATTAGGTATCGGGTTTCATTTTATAATAGTCGATGTATGCAACCGACTAAGTATCGGGTTTCATTATATAACACAGCCGATATAATATACGATAACCATTAGTTAATGGTTATCGTAACACATTGTAATGTGTTACGATAACCATTAACTAATGGTTATCCCAACACATTCATATATATATAAACCGCACTCTTTCGAAACAGCGCCAGCCTACACGGCTGTGTAGAGGCATGGCTCGACGTGGCTTTAGCCACGTAGAGTCATGACTCTACACAGTTGTGTCTCATCATTTTCATATTAATAATAAATAGTATGGGCTGTGAAAGACAATCAATAACAGTGGCATTGTCTTCTCTCAGCAACATACTAATAATCTGTATTATTATATATATAATATATATATACATAATCAGTAAAAATATATATATACAACATCAACGAATTTATCATTGTAAGATTTCCTCTATTACGATCAAGAAATTAACAAAGGAAAAACCTCAAAGAAAATGGTGCAGCAGCACCTTATTCAGAAATTCTACCAGAACTTTCAAAGTAGGACATACCTCAAAACAACATTTGAGGTGAATACCATTGACTGCTATTGGCAAGTCCTTTCCTTCAAGTGTAGACAGTTGGAAAGCATTCTATCCCTTGCGCTCAACTATCACAAACGGGCCTCCCCAAAATGAATCAAATTTAGTGTGCTTACCCGGTCTGCTCTTTAGGTCATCCCACTTGAGGACAACATCTCCCACATTGAAATCCCTAAATCTTGCTTTCTTGTCAAAGCTCCTTTTGATTTGCAACTGCTGAAAATCCATCGTTTGCATTGCTTTTCTCCTACTTTCTTCCAATTCCATCAGCTGTGTGTAACGCACCTGCATAGGATCTCCCTCTTCAAAAAGAAACAGTTGAGTGGTAAGATCAAGTGTTGGCAACTCTGTTTCAATAAACAAACGAGCTTCCTTCCCATATACTAACCGGTAAGGTGAGTTTCCAATAACTTGTTTTGGAGTAATTCTGTCTACCCATAGGGCAGCCTTCAGCTTGGAATGCCAATCACGCTGATTCTCCTGCAGAGTTCTCTTGATAATTCTGATAGGGTTCTTGTTCGTGGACTCCGCTAGTCCATTGCCCTGAGGATAATAATTGGAACTGGTATTAAGGTAAATACCATGCATGATTGCCCAATCAATCACTCTTAAACCAACAAAAGTCAGTGCATTGTCTGAAATTATAGAATGAGGAACTCCAAATCTGTTCACAATATCATCATAAAAATTAAGGACACCTGTCTCATTTGCATACTTTAATGTTGTTGCCTCTATCCAACGCATGAAATAATCAGTGGCAGTAATTATCCACTTATGTCCTGCACTTGACAGAGGATTGATAAAAACTATAAAGTCAACACCCCACTGTTGAAAAGGTTGTTCTGTTTTAATTGGCTGCAAAGGCAAAGCTAGCAGCCTTTCTTTCCCTACAAACATAGCGCATTTCACACACTTCCTCACATATGCATGGCTGTCTTTAAAAATATCCGGCCAATAATAACCAGCTCTTAGGATTTTGTATGCAGTAGTCCTAGGGGAAAAATGGCCTCCTGAATGACCATCATGGAATTCATGCAAAATTTTTGCAATCTAATATGAATCAATACATCTAAGAAGGACACCATTGTGATCCTTTTTGTATAACACATCATCAATCAAAACAAAAGGAACTGATTGTAACCGATAATACCTTCTTTTTGCCTTGTCCAAATTTGTCGGACACTCACTGGTCTTCAAAAAATGAACCATATCATGTAACCAGCTCATTGCCCTATCATCATCAGCTGTCATACCAAGCACTAAAATTGTTTTTGCTTGTCCCTGGAGCTCTGAAACCTCATTATCAGCAATCTTCTCACAAGGCCTTTGCCTCTAACCAACTTGGTCACCTAAATATCCACGTCATACTCCATGACCCGTGTTATCCAACCAGCTCTCTTTTCATTCAAGTCCTTACTGAGTAAGAATTCCTTGACACTAGGGTGTGCAACTCTTAAATGAATCTTGTTATGAGACAGCAAGTGTCGAAATTTCTTGAGACTTTTGACAACAGCAAGGACATGCTTTTCTACAAAACTATACCTTTGTTCATAATCCTCTAAGCCTTTGCTGAAAAATGCGATTGGCTGCTCCAAACATTCTGCATTTTGCTGTATCAACATTGCAGAAATAGTTTCATAACCACCATATGCATACAGAATGAAGCCTTTGCTGAAATCTGGATTCACTAAAGCAGGAATTGTTGCTAGGGACTCTTTGATAATCTGAAAACTATCCTTGGCTTCTTTTGTCCAACTGAAAACAGCATTCTTCTTGAGCATAGCAATCAGCGGTTTCAACAAATCAGCAATGTTAGGCAAGAAACATCTAACAAAATTAATCCTTCCAATGAAAGACTGCAAACCTTTCTTATGGTGTGGTACTGGTAACTCTAAAATTGCTGCTATCCTTTCCGGATCCTCTATAACTCCTTGCTTAGAAACAACATAACCCAATAACACACCTTCATGAACAACAAAGACACATTTTTTAGGGTTCAGTGAAACACCAAACTCTCTACAGCACTCAAAAATCTGCCTGAGATGGCTAATATGGTCTATTGCCTCCTTAGAGTAAACTATAATATCATCAAGATACACCAAGACAAATTGGTACATTAAATTGCTACATTAAATTGCTAAAGGCCATGTCCATAGCTTTTTGGAACGTTGCTCCTGCATTTGACAGGCCAAAGGGCATTCTTTTGTATGCCATGGTACCCCACTTAGTAGTAAAAGCAGTTTTCTATTGGTCCTCATTTCTGACCAGAATTTGATTATACCCCGAATACCCATCCAACAATGAGAAACATTTTGAACCAGCCACACACTGAAGTATTTGTTCAATAGAGGGAAGGGAATGCCTATCCTTCAAAGGTACCCTATTTAAATCCCTGAAGTCAACACATAATCTAAGTTCCCCATTTTTCTTTCTAACAGGAACTAGATTGGATACCCAACTGGTATGTTTGATAGGAAAGATAATGTCACTTTCTATCAACCTAGATATCTCCTTTTGCATCAATGGCTCTAATTTTGGGTTGACTGGTCTTTGCCTTTGCCTCACAGGCTTGGCACTAGGCTCTAGTTCTATTGTATGCGGTGCTAATTCAAGATTAAAACCCTTTAAATCACTATATTCCCAAGCAAATACATCTGCAAATTCTTGAAAAAACTGAACATAAGACTCTTTTTCAGAAGAAGTGTTTACCTTACCAAACTTTAAGCTCTTTCTGGGTGCAACCTCCACATTCTCATAATGTTCTTGTGGAACCAGCAAGCTTGTCTTGTCCTTTTTAGCTTGATCATCTGAATTGAAAATGGACTCCAAGGTAATAAGTCATTTTGGCAGCTTGTTTGACTTTAACTGAATGATCTGGTTTTCATACTGCTGCTCAATTCTGCTCTGATTTGAGGCAGCAAACATATCTTCTTCAAGCAAAAACTGTAGGATATGTTCATCACTTTCGAACACCTACCAATTTATGTTATTGTCAGTTACAGAAGGTCTGACAATGACCTTGATATGCTGCTGAGAAAGGCTTTTCGTAATGTTGTTTGGAATGTCAAATTTGGCTCCAACAGCAACTAAGCAATCAGCATGCTGATTTTCACTCCTTGGTATTGCTATGATATTAAATGCATCAAAATCCTCTATAGAGTCCCAAACTCTATGTTTATATGCTTTCAATGTGTCACTTTTGGCTGCATTCAGGCTTCTAACCTGATTAACTATCAGCTCACTATCCCCATATACCTTCAACTGCTTGATCCCACGCTTTCTAGCCCATTCTAGGCCCTGAATCAGACCTTCATATTCTGCTGCATTGTTTGTACAGGCAAACGCAAAGCGAAAAGCTGCATAGTACTTCTCACCCTTAGGTGAAACCAACATTGCACCACTACTAGCACCATTCCTGCTTCGTGAACCATCAAAATACATTTCCCAAACATCATTCTGTTGTTCAGAAACACCTACTTCCTTGACCAGATTCGGCATCACCAAACTAGCCTCCTGAAACATATAATTTCCCAAACCAGCATCTACAAGGAGACTTATTTCAGCATTCAATATGTTTTATGTTGCCCATTCATCCAATAAGATATCCGGAGTTTCACTAACTTGAGTCTTGGATTCCGCAACAGCAACATATTCATCATGCTCAAAAATTACACAATTAGCATTAATGACACTGGGCATGTATGGCTCAATATGGTCTTTGGACAATAACTCAGATTGGATCATAAATTTGGTACCATACCTAGTATGGAAAAGCATATGTGACCAATCAGATGATAGGTATCCTCCTATTTTGGCAGTAAATTCTTTTGATAAGCACAAGGCAAAATACGGAGGTAAGTCAATAACATAGATATCCTAGGATATAGAGAAACTGGGACAAGCATGTAGGGTTAAACTAGCATCTTTGACAAGACCTATTGTTTTGACAGTTGAACCATCAAGCTGCACTACACCTTTCTCTAACAGTTCATATTTTAACCCTAACTGGTCAGCTATTTTCTTAGGCATAACGGCGCATGTAGCTCGGCTGTCCACCATACAATTATACACCAAATTATCACCAATGATAAGTGAAACGTAAAATGAAGGAGGTTTTACATTCTTACCTTGAATTGCAGATGTTTCCTTATTGTTGGTCTTCTTTTCACCACCTTGACCAGCAGCATTAGTCAAAACAGTCGCCATATCAGCATCCGCAAAAGTCACCTTAGGAGTAATCTCCTCTTTTAGTGCCTTTTTCAAATTGTCCACTTGAACTAGAATAGCCAAAGAATCCCACATACTCATGGAAACATTCATTTTCTTCATGCTGTCTACAATGTTGAATGGTACAGCTGAATATGTTTTGTGTTGTGTTTTAACAGTTGTTGAATCTGCATCCCGTTGAGGCTATTCTTTAGCTGGTACAACAGGAGTTTTCTTCAAAATGCTTGGCATTTGTGAGGATGATGACATCGCCATTGCAGGTCCTTTACTTTTAAGTTTTATCTGATGTTTGCTCCAACTCAAGAGCTCTTTTCTTTGCTCGAGTATTGGATGCAATCGATGAATCACCATTCACACCACAAAACTCATCTCCTTGCCAGTTAAGGAACCCAGTCTCTATGGTATGCACATCTTGCTGCTGTTCGGACACACCAGAAGGTGTATCCTGTTGTGAACTTGTAGCATTTTGGACCATAAGAGCTTGATTTAGCACTCCGTTTGATCACGTAGATTGGTTATGACCTTGGTTACATGGAAAACACCAATCTGTTTCCGATATCAAGTTGTTTTGAGCAGGCACTAAGTCTCTTACTGGATTAGCAGCACTTAAAGGAGCTGGATTGTATGGTTGATAAGGCCTTTGATTAATATTCTGCCTCCCACCTTGGAAATTGCTCTGATATGGTTGCCTATTCTGCTGAAATTGTTGACCTTGATTCTGATTCTACTGATTAAAGCCCTGATTTTGTTGTTGAAATGTTGGCCTGGGACCTTGATACTACTTTTTCATGCTTGTGAGCTCGTTACACAAGGTCTACAAAATACTCTCTATCTTTTGTTGACTGCTCTTAATCTCCTGCAACTCATTTGATGAACCAGCTACTATATTTTCATACCCTCCAGCAGTAGAACTTACTGGAATATTAGGTAAAGGAGCCATTGGCGGTATATTAAGAGGCATATTTGACTGAATATTAGGAAAATAAGGTATAGGAGACCTAGGTGCTATTTTTCCCGCCTGAATAAGGCTATTTTCAGCTCTAACAGCAAGGTTAAAAGCTTGTGGCAATGAAGTACCTCCCATAGACTGAATCATCACCGAAATATCGATGTTCAAGCTCTTCAAATAGTATAGAAAAGCATAATCTGCACTTGGCCTCACCGCCACTGCTATTCTATTCCACGTTTTATAAAAACGGGAATTGAAATTTGTCATCTGCTCTTGTGGGGCTCTTTTAATGGTTGTTAACTACTCTATAAGTGATAAATGATCTGACTTGTCTTCAAAGAATTTGGTGAAAGCATCACCAAATTCATCCCACGTGGAAATGGAAGCTACAGGTAGATTCCTAAACCACTCCAATGCATTGCCTTTGAATGAAACTGCTAATAATCTGACTACAACATTATCTTGTGTCACATGGTGAACATTGCAGAGGGAAGCCACATCCCTCATGTGCTCAAAAGCGGTTGTTTGACTCTCCCCTGTGAAGTCTGGTAGCCCTTTCAATGCTGCTAGAGGTATGTCATTGTGTGCAGCAAGGTTCAAGGGGCTGCCTTGATTAAATGGTACGAAAGCAAAAGCTCTGGGTAAAGCCATATTGCTAACTTGTGCTGATGTGTTTGCTGAAGCACCACTAGAACTTGCCTGAGAAGTACTTGCTGCTGAGGGAAAACTCTGGAGAAATATTTAGAGATTTTTTGGAGAAATTTTATGCTAACACTTTGTACAGAAAGGAATTTGAAATTGTATAATTTTAAAGGTTAATGAAGAATGCAGTTCAGTTCGTGTGTTCCTTTGTTATCATTACCTACTTCTCATATGTTAAGTTGGTAACCTTTTATACATGTATGTTAGACATTGATATCTGGGGCAGTTGGTTTAATGATACATAATCAGGCTTTGGAAGGCTTTGGAATCTTAGTTTGAATGTGATGAAGTAGGCTATCTCTTCGTATGTCGAGATTTGTGATTCTTCTTTCATCATCACATTATGGATAGACCTATTTGTTGATAAACTCCTCTATAATTGTTATCCATTTTGGAATCCTATCTGGTCTCTGTATGTCTTCCAATAGGGTTTCTGTCGTTCTTTCTCTTTTAGTTTCACATTTTCTCCTTTTTGTACTTTCTGGTTAAAAGTACACAAAAGTTCCGAAATACCCACATCATACGAGGGAGTTGCCCCTCTCAAATGCAGAGGAAGGTTGCGATTAGATCGTGATCTAGTTGCAATCTCTCCAACTGTTCGCGCGGTAGTCACTGCTCACAGGGAAAATGTGGTCAGTTTTCAAGACATCACAGTCACGAATTTGTTTACCAACACACCTAAAGAGGTTTTATACCTAAATCCTTAGTTACCGATGCGGGTTGTATACTATTGGATGCCGATGCGGGTGCGAGCTGATGCGGGTTGGAGCCAATGCCAGGTGGGTGCCACCTGGAAGCGCATCCGAGGCGCCCGGATTCGCATCACAGCATCCAAAATAAATGCAAGCAAAAATTAATATTATAGTGTGGCAAAAAGTTGAGTTTTGTGTGTTTAGGGCATTGTCTCCCATCAAGCACACAGTTGTGAAGGTGAAGAATTTCCAGTCGTCTCAAAACAGCCATGTTCTCTGGAAGCTCAACGCGTGAATTCTAATCACGATTCTCGAGGAAGAACTTTCGTAGGTCTTTCATCCCTCCAAAGATATTGTTTGGAAGCTCAACAGGGGAGGACATGGCTGTTTTAATATTATCCAGTATTCTTAACTTTTGGCAGGATAAATGAGTCGATTAATATTTATCGCCGCTAGTTATATATTTGAACTTGGCCCCGCAATATTAATATTATCACCTCCAATTATACTTGGCCCCGCAATATTTCATTTCATAAAAATAATTCTTTATATCGCTCCAGTGAACAATTAATATTATTTATTCATATTAAGTTTT
>MU224538.1:3278717-3296287 GCA_018584345.1 Thuja plicata | reverse complement strand
TGCATCCAAGGAGCTATATATTCAGGCTTATTGTGGAGTTGTGATATCGATTATTTTTTATAAAAAACCCTTGGTCTTGAGACTTATTCTCATCTTTCTGAGCTCTTGCTGATGTAAAAGAGCCAAATCAATTCTAGAAGACTGATTCTTCTTTGAATTGATAATCAATTGGTTGCTGGCTTATAATCAATTGAATCTCCTCCTTCTATTCGAACTGTGGCTAAGAGGAAAGAAGTTCTTATTTAAAAATCTGTGGGCACACTGGGGTGCGAAGTTCTGGGAATTGCAGACTTGGTGTAGTCTTACACGATCCATTTGTGTAAGGAAAGTAAATGCATGACTGCTGGGGTCGCGTTAGGAAGTGTGGAATTATACAGCGCAAACAATTGAAACAGTAACTGCTGACCGCAATTCACACTCCACGCGGGTATTAAGACTCGGGCTGCCATCTTCCAATACAGGCCACGATACATGTTTACGGGAGCTGTGTCCCACTCACCATAGGGGTGTTGTGTCCCACTACCTACTAGCCGTGTGAAGACAGCTTAGAGACCAAGAGCAGGGATCGGGTCTTACAATAGGCCGTGGACTGGAACCAAGCTGGCCGCATTAACGCTAGACAATAAGCCGCCATTCTCAACACTGTTGGTGGGAATTTAGTTCATGCGTGGGAGATAAGGAGTAAGTTGTAGCTCCATTCGGGCAATATCGGAAATACCAGGTTCTTAAATTTTGCTATTACAATTGAAATTAATCATGAATGTTAGCAATGTTATTTTTTCTTGAATTCTTTCCAGTTTGAAATAAGGAAAGTTACATGTATGAAAACGCCATTTCTCTGAGTTGATTGAATAAATAGAAGAAAGAATTATTTTGCGCTAGTTTATTATATTTGAGGCACACTTTCAGTTGAGTTTTCAGTAGAGCCAGGACAGGCTCTTCACATATTCAGTGGGAAATCAAAGGAAACAACTCTTCCATTTATTCAATGGTGTGTGATTACAATATTACCACTTGTTTAGTGGGGTAAGTATATTAGCAATAAGCAAAGATTAAACCCACTAGCAGTACTACCATCAAGTGCTTGCAGTATAATAAGCAAAGAAAGTATCATCTCTTTTGCGGTATGACCATTTGAAGTATTACATGTTTAGTCCATATGCAATATAAACATTGTTTTAAAAAGAATAACTGCTTATATGAAGTGTTGATAATTAAAGAGCTATTGTAACACCTCCCCAATTTGAATTGAATAACTTGGATAATCAATGAAACCACGAACCAAACAAAAAATATACCTCTAACAGACGATAATGAGGAAGTTGGAGATCTGATAACTAATCCATGCTACCACAAGTTTGGCAAAAAGATAAACATCTAGAAAACACTTCCTCTTGTATCTAGCAAGCCACCAATCAAACATGAGCTAAAAATAACACCTCAAAACCTATCCAAACTTCACCTGAACACTCAGGAAGGAGACGATAATAGTCCAGTAACTGATTTGCAGAGGTGTATAGGTCTGTCATGGCATTGGTACAGCAGGTACAGCACCATAAATATCATCATACAGCTCCAAAATCACCAAAGTTCATTGCAAAGAGTCATGAAACGGGATTATAAGGTTTTGATGCCACACAGCGAAGAGAAATCAATCCAATGCCCAAGTTCTTTGCCCCAGCAAGACATGTAATTGCACTTTTCTCCCAAAGTTAATTAAGTATTGGCAACAGAATTAATACAATGGTTAATATTAGAGTTAATGTAATTTGCAAGAACAATGCATACTATACATGTGATAATTTTTAATTACACTAAAGGAAATATCTAACTTGGTAAATTGAATAACACAACCACATAATCAATCATATTATCACCAAATTCATATGTTATATTCTCAAAATCTTTTATCATGAAAGGGTTTCCAACACTTATCTGAATCTTGAGCACTTGGAATGGTCATTTTCACTCTAAGAAGATTTCAGTGGTCTTGGTCCTCATAGCTATGGCACATCTAGGAGGAACCAGTTCTTATTCAAAACTAACACAGATGTTTCTCAAGCATCAACACGTCATGCTCCAAAGTAATTAATCAAAATGAACAACAACCTTGGCCGGGACAATCCAGCTATACATTGTACCCTGAATTAGACACAATCTGCATGCCCCCTTTTTCCATGCCCATAGCCCACCAAGCCACCTTCTTCTTCTTCTTCCTTGAGTGATCTCCATGCCCCCTTCTCAAGTCTCACAAGAATGCTTTATATAACATTTTAAAGAGTGGTTTCCCAACCATCATAGCCTTTCACAAGAGCTTCCTTAATAATTATTTAACTAATAACTATTCCTCTTCTTTTTCTAAGACTTTTTATACATATTCTTTATTAATCCCTTTTTTAATTAAAGGATCATAATATCCTCTATTTTTATCTCCCTTTTAATTCTAAAGGGTTATTTCATAACTTTATCTTCTCTTGGGGAAGTACTCACATAACATTTCTACCCTCATAAAATTGTTGATGTCCTCAATGAAATGTATCTACATCACAACTCAAACAAATAAATAATCAATAATTGAAGATGTCAACATTGGATGTTTTTATTCTTCGCATTGTTTCTATTTTTCTTTTACTTCATCTACATTTTTTCCCTTCTTTTAATTCATCGATCATTTTTACCATTATTTTAATTTCATAAGAATCCTCACTAAAATCATTTGGTCAATTAAAAATATGATGAGAACTATATATTGTTGAACACACACCAGATGCTAAGAGGGGGGGTTAATCAGTATAAACAAAATCTCACTTAATTAATCAACTATCTTGAATATTCACGACATAACACATTCAGCAAATAATGAACTAAAACAACAACACCACCAAGATTTTTATACGTGGAAACCCAAACTGGGAAAAACCACAGTGAGCACTTGCCCACAAAGATAAATCACCGATATATAGTCTAATTACAAAGATAGTAGGAGCTCACTGCTCCGGAGTTGCAACCAAAGGCTCACTACCAAATATAGATAGGTGCTCACTGCTCTGGACTTGCAACAGAGGTCCACTGCCAAAGTAGCAAGATAAAGTAAAGAACTTGTGCACCCAAGACTCACAGTCTCAGGGACAAGGTACATACAACTCTTCTCAATAGCTAAGAATAAATTCTCCTGATAATGCAGTTGTCTTGCACAACTCTGTCAACCTCAACAAAGCACTGTCTCTACACATAAACTGAATTCTATTGTTCCAAAACCCTGCTTCACTCGCTTGTACTCATTACACATTGCCAAACACACTATGCTTATATACAAGATAGGTCATTAGAGTTACAACAAGGTCAGCCATGTCAACAACAAATTACAATAAGACCCCATGCCAAGAGCATCTGAACCAAAACATAGGTCACACATAACATGAACCCATTTGGATAAGAGATAAACATTAAATACAATACCTAGACCAAAAACTTGAAGCATGATCCACTCCAGAAGAGAGAGGGACCATGAATACATTACACATTGCCCAATACCAGATCCGCAATAACTAGAACAACTTCCACAGATATCTCAAATGTGTAGCATCACATTGCCCAAAGAACCACATCACTTGCCAGTTGTATCCAAACCTCCACACGCTGTGGTGAGATCCAATCTCCACGTAAGATGTCATATCACTTGCTAGTTGTCCATGTCAGAAGTCATCAAAACACATTTTCGGACCAAAATACAAACTGATCATAACTTCATCACTTGGTAACACTCTAAATCACTAGGAACTGTTTCTAGATCACCAGGAAACACCACAACCAAGACCAAAACCTGAATACAATACAAATCTCATCTACACATCTTCAACTCTCCTTTCTGGAGCAGAAACCTTCCGGAAAGTACAACTGAACAATTGTCATCTTCAACTATATATCACGGTATGTCCCTATTACTAAACCACTAACATCCGGACCAAATAATATAACACAAAAGCACCGACAACTATCATTCTCACGATCTCCAGAAAACATACTTGTCTTCCACTATTCTGTAGCACTAACATGTCCAACACACAACCTTACTTCTTTTGGACTAAACATCATACTTCTGGACATATCCGAACCACAAGATATACCTGAACATGCCTTCAACATATAACTTCAGACCACAATGTTTGAGCAAGCACTGTAATATCCCTTTTCTAGAGTAAGATTAATAATAAACAATAATCAATAAATTAATGAATGAATAAATAATAATAAATTATAATATAGTTTATTATTATATTAAATATATTATTAATATAATAATGAAAGAAAGTAATATAACATTATATAATAATATTATTAAATATAATATATTTTATAATAATCTAATACAATGATGATAATAATATATTATTAATAATGTTAATAATATTAAAATGTTTAAATAATAATATATTATGACAATAAATAATATATAAATAATGTTAAAACAACGAAGGTTAGGGAGCGATTAGTAATTGCAAAGTGTGAAGAGGCGTCGATTGGGGGATGTGACTCATCTCATCATATTAAGGAGTATTCCTTGCAAAACACGGAGGGTCTCATATAGGTCCCAATTTCAAGGAGTATTATGGATCCATGGGGGTTACGATATAGATTATAATCGAACATTTGAACACTTATTGTTCAGATATAATTAATCTTGGGTAGATGATATTATGGCAACAATACACAAATATGGCATCATTCAATCCAATCCTTCTAATGGTCAGTCATTTTGGTGGAAAGATGGAGTTTCTTCTCTAGAACGAGAATTTGGAGTATGGCAGACATACCAATTAATTGCGTTGAACGCTAGGAATCATGGAACGGGTATTTTAATTCACTAATTCATACTGAGACAGGAAGCTTTTACGGTTATGAAGGAAGGTTGACGGACCATAGAGACATTGTGGGATTTTAAAGATTTGTCATAATTTGCCTATAATACTCAGGATCACTATCTGAGAGGCATTACCGCTGGGAACATGGTATAACAGGGCATCGAAGAGTTCTCTTTTCTAGGGAAGTATGCATAGAAAAATATATAATATCAGCAAATGGTTAACGGAATTAATAATACCATCATTTGGTCACACTCGATATTGTTTTAGCACCATTTAGTAAGACTTATTAATAGCCACCATTTACGTATGGGTGAGAGATAGGTTAATATATTAAAAGGTGCGATTTCCATGGTACGTTTGTTAAGGATAAAGAAGAGTTGCACACATTTGCATTCATATCCCTTGAGGCATATTAAAGGGAGATCAAACATCATTTCCACGGGGGAAGATAGGAAAGATGGTAGAAAGGTAACAGTAGCAAAATATATAATAGTATCAGCACTGCATAAAGAATTTATCAACAAACAATTATCAATCAACATTCTTCAGTTCTAGACATAAGAGAGGAGCAGAGTTTTACTACAGTACAAACCATATTACCAGCAACAGGAAGAGAAGAATTCACTGGGATTACAAGTCCTCATATATGTCCATAACCAACAAAGGTTTAGTCCACACATTCACATGAAATAAGTGTATCATACCATGAAATTTTCATGTATACATTCCCTTAAGAATCAGCATATTGGAAGAATCTCAATAAAGGGACATTTCAATTGATCAACTCGCTTATGTCTGATTTATAAGGACGAGCAGTGATTAAGAGCTAAAGTACACATATACATATCCATTTGAGAAAATTAAATAATTGATGTACAATATTAATCATTAGAGAAGCAAGGAAAACATAAAGTAATTTCATAAGGGACATTCGAATCCAATCCCTAACTGGAAGTTTTAGAGCAAATCAAGGAAGTTCGCACTTGAGGACATTACAAGCACCTTCGGACCACAATGTTTGACATCAATGACAACCAGACAATAACAACCAAATACATATTTCCAACAATCTCCCCCTTTGTAATTGATGGCACATAGCCACCAAAATTTTTTCATTAAGATATTATTCACAGTCAACTTCCCCTAACTGAAATAACCAAAGCACATTGTCAAATAAACAATTTTCTTATCTTTCTCCCCCTTTGCCATCAAGGACAAAGGCCAAAAACACACTTATCGTTGCACCACTCTGATAACAGCCACTAGCACCAATCCAGAAAAGAAATAAGCCAGAAAGCTCCCTTTGGACAGATGCACCAATCTAATGCACTTAGTTAAAAGGAGGAGCAACAATTCCAAGCTTCTCCCTACGAAACACAAAAGTATCTTGATAATACTGTGAAACTTTATAGAACATATCTTCAATGGTCTTCAATTCTTCGGACTGGCTCTTCATAGAAAGAATCTTTTCAATTGAAAAATAATCTTCATCTAATAAGACGTTAGAAACAACATGCTCCTCACCATTAGCAGCAGCCTATACTACATTTTCCTTCTATTCACCAACACCTTCATGTTCTTCCTCTTCATTGTCACTTGAAACAGTCACCGGAGCAAAGCGGCCCTCCAAACACATTCTTTTGATTTTCTTTTCTTGTTTACTAGAGGACGAAGCCTCTGTAGACAACTTTCTAATTCTCTTGCCCTAATCTTTGTCTTTCCTTTCACCAACAACAATGGATAGTTTTGCCACAGCTTCAATTATTACAGCACTAGTATCGTTTAGAATTTTGATCAATTTTTCAATAATGCTCATACATTCTTCCACAGTAGTCTCATAGTACAACTTAGTTGCCCAAACAATTCTAGGCTCTATAGCTTATATGTAACAGAAATTCTTATCAACATAGAAGAAAATATCATTCTTATACCAGTTAATAACCTTAGGAGAAAACTTGTTCCTCAACCACAACGTATCCTTCAACTCATCAAATAACCTTCTACAATCAACAACCCTATTATCCAAGCTATCTAGATGCATCTTAATTTGTAAACCAACAAACAAATCATTTCTCCAATCCACATTTGAACACAACTTAGCATGTACAATCTCTAACAAAACCAAACAACTAATACACTATTTACTGAACCATACAGTCATTTTTTTGGACCACAAAACATAAATCTTACCTCCAAAAAATCCTTCAAGCCTTATTGCCATGTTGAGGAGATACTCAAAATCCAACCTAGAGGGGAGAAATAGATTTGAATGAAACTCCCCCTTAGACGTTATAGTCTGATTCATTTAACAAAAGAGGGAACAACACCCAGAATGGATGTAGGATCACCATCAAAAGCATCTTCTGATATCTTCATCAAATATGTCTTGTTCTTTCCTTCTGAGTCTTCTATAACCATCGAACGATCATCCTTTTAACGCATATTTTTGCAAAACCTTGCAATATGTCCTGTCATGTTACAGTTATAGCAAACCGGACCATCCTTTTTCATTCTTGCAATTTCATTATTCCTGACATTGATGTTCATTTTGCATTCAACCTTTCTGTGTCCATATCCATTGCAACTAGAGCAATATTTATTGAAGTTCTTAACATTTCTACTCTTTCTACCTCTTCATTGAACTGCCTTATGTCCAAACTTATTACAATTTACAACAATAGCATCTTCCATTACAAACATAACTCCTTTTCTAAATTCTACATTCATTAGCTATGTGTTCTAATTTATTGTAGGAAAAATACGTTCTATTAACAGATGAATACCTGGAATGAATAGGAGGAAGTATCCAACTCATCAGCCCCTTTTTGTCTTCGTCTTTTGTCTGCCTCTGATCTACCAAAACCTTTTTGTCTTCCACTTGCTTCCAGTCTGCCAAGTCCTTTTTATCTTCCACCTACTTCTGGTCTACCAAATCCTTTTTTGTCTTCTATCGATTTTTTTGATTCATTCTTCCTTTCCTCAATGTTCTTTAGTAATGTAGTATCCACTTTGTCTTGTCTGGGTTCCATTTCGAGTTTCTCAACTTCATCTCCCCAACTTCCATTGCATTGAGTTAGAAAACACAAATTCTCACATTTATCTTCAATATAATAGATATTCCCAGTAGTCCTAAAACCTTTTGCAACCCTTTTACTACTCTTTTTCCTTTTAATAACACAACCATCACTTTTGAACATAACTTCATAACCTTTCTTACACATTTGACTAACACTTAACAAATTATGTTTCATACCTTCAACATAATAAACATCATTAGTTCTACGCTTACCATCAATTGAAATGGTTCCAACGCCTTTGATTTGTGCACTTCCTTCTCCTACAAACTTGATTGCTCCTCTATCATATTCTTCCAACTTAATAAATCTTTTCGTGTCACCTGGCATATGGTTTGAACATCCGAAATCTACAATCCATGCATCTGCAACAACTTTAGCATGTAATGCAGTCTCCTCTTTCTTTACCTCTTTCTTTTGCGAAATAGCCAGAAACAGAGATTCCTCGATAGTTTCACCAACATCTTCAACTTCAGAAAAGTTTTCCTCCATGGAACATAAACTATTTTTACTAGCCTTCAAAATTTGATCTTTTCCTGAAATCGCCTTTCTTTTAATTGTCATCATCTTCCGATTCACTATAATATTCCTTATACTTGCAATCATTAGCAAAATGTCCTATTCTTCCACAATTAAAGCACTTAAGATGTAACTTATCTTTGTATTTACCAATGCCTCGCCTGAATCTTCTTGAAAGAAATGCTTCAGCTTCCTCCGACATCTTGCTTGTCTCTAGTTCAACTTCTTCAACAGCATTAAATGCAATCTCTCTCTTTTCCCTTTTGACTTCTGCAATCTCAAATGCAGAAAGTGAACCAATAAGTTGATCAACTAAATACTAACTTAGATCATTGCTTTCCCTTATTGAACATGTCATTGGTATGAACTCCTTCGGTAGGGTTAATAAGATCTTAAGTATAACATCTTTGTCTTCTAGATATCCGTCAACAGATATGATTCCATCAGCAACATTTATGACCCTGTATATGTAGCTTTCAACATTCTCATCTTATGCCTTTCTTAAGAACTCATACTTCTATTTTAGGTTCATCAACCTTGCTTGTTTTGTCTTTGAATCTCCTTCATATACCAAAAGTAACTTATCCCATATCTCTTTAGCTCCTTTTATACCTTTCGCCTTTCCAAAAGTTATGTCACATAAACTGTTATAAAGTATTGCTCTTGCTTTCACATTAGCTTCCTTTTGTTTTTCTTCATTAGTAGTCAAAGGTCTTCCAGGAGGTGGATTGAAACCAGTTTGAATAACCTCCCAAATACCATTCTATAAAGTTTCCAAATATGCTTCCATCTTATCTTTCAACTAAGGAAAATTTGTACCATCAAATATCGAAGCCTGAAAGTGTAAGTTCTGCGCCATCCTGGATCTGCCTCAAGCGGTTAAGCTTCTTCAAGAGGAACTGGCTCTGATACCAATTTTTGAACACACACCGGATGCTAAGAGGGGGGGTGAATCAGCATAAACAAAATCTCACTTAATTAATCAACTATCTTGAATATTCACCTCATAACACATTCAGCAAATAATGAACTAGAACAACACAACAACATCAAGATTTTTATATGTGGAAAACCCAAACTGAGAAAAACCATGGTGAGCACTTGCCCACAAAGATAAATCACTGATATATAGTCTTTCCAGAGGCTCACTATCAAATATAGATAGGTGCTCACTACTCCAGACTTGCAACAAAGGCTCACTGCCAAAGTAGCAAGATACAGTAAAGAACTTGTGCACCCAAGACTCATTGTCTCAGGGACAAGGTACATACAACTCTTTTCAATAGATAAGAAGAAATTCTCATGATAATGCAATTGTCCTGCACAACTCTGTCAACCTCAGCAACACACTATCTTTGCACGTAAACTGAATTATGCTCTTCCAAAACCTTGCTTCACTCGCTTATTCTGGTTACACATTACCAAAGCACAAATTGTGGTTATATACAAGCTAGGTCATTGGAATTACAACAAGGTCAGCCACGCCAAATGCAAATTAAAAACAAATTACTCGGCCATGTCACCAACAAGTTACAATAAGACCCCATGCCAAGAGCATCTGAACCAAAACATAGGTCACACATAACATGAACCCATCCGGATAAGAGATAAACATTAAATACAATACCCAAACCAAAAACATGAAGCATGATCCACTCTAGGAGAGAGAGGGACCATAAACACATTACACATTGCCCAATACCAAATCCGCAATAACCGGAACAACTTCCACAGACATCTCAAAATGTGTAGCATCACACTATCCAAAGAACCACATCACTTGCCATCTGTATCTGGATTTCCACACACTATGGTGAGGTCCAATCTCCACGTCAAATGCCATACCACTTGCCAGATTTCCACGTCAGAAGCCATCACAACACATTTCCGGACCAGAATACAAACTGGTCATAAATGCATCACTTGGTAACAATGTTTCCGGATCACCAGGAACTATTTCCTGATCACCAGGAAACACCATAACCAAGACCAAAACCTGAATACAATACAAATCTCATCTACACATCTTCAACCCTCATTTCCGAAGCAGAAACCTTCCAAAAAATACAACTGAACAACTGTCATCTTCAATTGTATATCATTGTATGTCCTTGTTACTGAACCACTAACATCCAAACCAAAGAATATAACACAAAAGCACTAACAACCATCATTCTCACGATCTCCAAAAAACATACTTGTGTTCCACTGCTCTATTGCACTGAATACATACCTATCTTCCAATGTTTTGTAGCACTAACATGTCCAACACACAACCTTACTTCTTTCGGACCAAACATCCTATTGCACTGAATACATACTTATCTTCCAATGTTTTGTAGCACTAACATGTCCAGCACACAACCTTACTTCTTTCGGACCAAACATCCTACTTCTGGACATATTCAGACCACCAAATATACCTGAACATGCCTTCAGCATATACCTCCAGACCACAGTGTTTGAGCAAGCAGAGCAAACACCCCCGGACCACAATATTTGACATCAATGACAAATAGACAATAACAACCAAACACATATTTCCAACATATATGTATGTACTTTTATAAAATATATCATAATTTTATAATTGCACAACTAATGCTATTATATCTCTTTCAACTTTATTAGTTTAGTACAATGCAGCATATTTTCTTTAATATATATGTTCTAATGTTTTACATGTAACTTCACTACAAAAAATTTTAAAAATATATCGTATGTTCACATCCCAAAGTTAAAAATATTACTATGTAAGCACTCGTCATTAAGTATAGTATAATCTATGTACTCAAAATATATTCCAAGATAATATTCATGCATTCCAGAGTACATGAATATCCTCTTTTTATACATAAATACACAATGATCTTTTAACAAAATTTATACAATTTCTTCTTGTCCTAAACAATCAAATGGAAACAAGTATACAATTACCCTTAAATAAAGTATATATCATCTCAAATAGTAATTATGATTGGAACGAAGGGAAAAACTTCAAGTTTATTAGGTGATTATTTTGTTGATTGTAAATTAGGAAATATGCATAAATTTACAGGTCCTACTGAATGGCGGAATCAGTACTCGAATCATCTCTCTAGTGGAATTGGAGTTGCAAACTGCAGCAATAGCTCAGATTGTGGCAAGGAATCCCAAGAGAAGACCTTGATGACAAGCCTAATGAAAGGTGTGCACTCTTATATGGATGGAAATACAGTCCAATAGGAGTTTGAAACTTTTCGAAGATGGGGAACTTAATGTAACGGCTGTTTTGATTGAGAATCCCACTACCCGTCCGCTTTGCTGTTTTGTAGCTGTTCGTGGATTGTGGGGTGCAACTAGCAATTCATACAGTCCTTATTTTGGGGGTTTTTATTTGAGACTCTTTATTTGATGGTTTTTTGGTGTTCATGTAGAGGGGGGATGATTTTGGGTGTCTCTGTTTTGGAGAGGATACGAAATTCGGTATTTTGGCTTGATTAAGGATAAGTTAATACTGCTGTTTGTGTTTTGTGGATTTGACATATAGATTCCGATTCGGTGAATCTGGGTTTCAAATTGGTGACGCTTTTATATATATAATATAGTTGTTTTTGGTTTTTTTAATGTATGGTTTTTATTTTCATATTCCAAAAATAGATTATATCATGGAGATTACTGAGAAAAACTGAACAGCGTTATTGAGAATTGCTTGCAGAGAACAGAGGTTCAATCTGCATCAGGTATATTTGTGCATAAAGGCCTGGCCCACACTCAAAACCTTTTAACCCTGTAAGGTATCCCATGACTTCAGTGAACAGTGAGTTTGTGGTGCTTATAAGGTATATTCACGATGACCCAAATATACAAATCTTGGCATCAACGGCGGCCCATAAACTCTCCCAGGATTTACCAATTTGAAATGTTGGTCAATTTAAATGTAAATAACTTTATCTGCATTTTATATTAAAATTTAGACTAATATTTATGCTTTGGGAACTCTGCAGTCCATCATTATGTTAAAATCATTTTCTAGAATCATGTCAAGACTCAATATAGAGTCGGCCTTCATGGCTCATTCCAATAGCGATATGCAGCAGCCTTCCCTGAGGAACTTGAACGATCCACTTGGCAATGAATGCATCTAAAAAATGCTCTGAAGAGTGAACTTCCTGTGCAGTCACTCCTCGCAACACTGTTGTGGCTCAAACTCGTTTAACATAGAATTTCCCCAACATTCAGACTCGCTTAGCTTCATAATTTGTAAACTTGAGCCGATATTTCTATCATTTGTTTTGGTTAACTGGCGAATTAATTCTTAAAAATGTGGCTTAAAATGACCCATAAAAATTTTCCGCCACCACATGCTCTAATGCACATAACCACCAAATAGTCGAACGTTATAATAGGAAATTTTTCAAGCACTAAACCATTTTCAAGCTTCTTGAGGCTAGGTAGACATCTCCTTGCCTACAGACTGGGTGAATTGTAGAGACTCCTTACTCTGAGAACTTGGGTGGTTTTGTTAAGCTTGAACAGAGCTCGTTGTACAAGCTAGATGGTCCCATATCCTAAAGTATGTCATTCATTAACTAAAATGTCTTCCTCCAAGTGAGAAAAAAAATTGCTCAGTTTGAACACAATATTCATTGAATTCAATTCTAAAAACTTGCAGTCATTGGTCATATTCTTGCATAGGCGGTGATAAAGAAAATACCTGAGGTGCACTCTGGTTAGAACAGGACCCAAAGGCAATTCTGGAGAGAGGAGCTGCAGATAAATTTGGCAACCCCAGAACTGTTGACTGTGAAATTCCCACCAAGCAATAAACTACGACAAGCCAAATTTTGGCCTCCATTTTTGGCTCTGTAGTCTTTTCAACCGTCTCCAAATTGCTACTGAAATCGTATCTAGAGTCACCCTGTAAATATCTGAAGATCTTAAGGATTATGAAGAGATTTTAAAGCAGAAAATTTTGCGTGTGCTGCTGATTGCCATGTCATAACATGAATTTGGCGGTTGCATGAAAAATCTCCACTGTGGCGACAGCCGTGGAAGTCCTGATTTGAAATGAGCTGAAAGGTAATCTAAAGGCTGAAAAAGCAAAAAACTTTATTAGTAGTTAATAATTTCACCAACTCAACATGTTGGAAGATGTGAGCTATTGTAATTCAGGTTGCTCTAATGAGGGGACAACAAATTTATATTGGGTTTGTTTTCTTTCAAGCATCTTTTTGTAATGGTGAAGCTTGAGTACTCTATTATTTTCGATGGTTGTAATTAGTTTAGTAGACATTGGATAATTGATGCTCTCTCTTTTATATTTTCTTTTCTAATACATGTAGATGTTGATATACAATTTTCAATACAATATATGAATAACTACACATGTTGATATACAATTTTCAATACAATATATGAATAACTGTGGTTAATGATCGTTGTTTCTGGTTAAGGAATATTAGGACAGTTGAAATGGTAAACTATCTTTTTTTTAATATTTATTTGTATAATATATGTAGATCATATGTATTTTGATTTTTCTTATAACAAAAATTATGAACATTTCATCTTATTACAAAGCAAAGGCTATTTTCTAACATCGTAACACTTAAAGATAAATAAAATGTGACATTTGTAATCAAGAATCATCTTCTCAAAAGAATAGGTTGGATCTACTTTTATGGTCGTAGCTTATCTAAGTGTTGCTTTGATATCAATAATTTCCATTACATGCAAATCATGTATATCTCAATAGATAATAATTCTTGCAATACACATATGGTGAAATACCAATGAACCACAATTCAGCATAATAAAAACTATGGAAGTTTCATCTTATTTCAAAAGAAAGGTTCATTTCTACCATCATCATCATAAAAAGTATCAAGGTCAAATTGGTGCAGGGCACCTCCCATTTTGATGTTTTAGCATGTTTTTGGGTTGGATTAGGTGTTGTTGTGTGGTTTGAATGGGATCCAATAGGTTGGATACTATGTTGATCCATTTCATGTTTGTAAGAGTCAATAGTGATCATTAGGTGATTTAGGGTCATTGTGGCCTAAAATAGGGAATGTTGTTTTTTGTTGTAATTTTGGGTTTAAGGTGTGTAGTAGGACCCTACATGTCCTAATCCAAGTCATGGAGGTCAATCATGACCATCGAGTTGACAAAAGAAGTCAACTTGCTTAAAATGCAAAAGTTGCTCGAGCAACTTTTGCAACTTCTTGACAAGAAGTTGCAAAAATAAGTTAGAGCAGTTATAACTACCCATGCTCGGTATATGAGCATGGATTCGATGATTTGGGATGGTTAATGAAATTTTGGATTGCAACATGTGTTTTTGGTACTTCTATACGAATGACTGTAACTGCATTCTTGTAATCTATATTTTTTCCTTGCTATTGTACGGCTCTGTACAGATTGGCATAGGTGATCGAACCCCATGGGGGTGTAGTGATTTCAATTAGCTTTCATATGCAATAGATAGTTTGTTTTCAAGTTCTTGTAGTGTGAAGTTAAAGAATTTTGAAAGTCACTAGTCTGCAAGTGACATTACAGTGTTGTTTAGTTAGAAATGGCTCTAACCTAAGAACCCATCGGTAGATTTGACTAAAACCATGGGGGAAGTAGGGTTAGAGTCTGTAGATAGGATTTTTGTTTCATTTGTTTTAGTTGCAACGGATTTCCTAGGCCAAATGGGAAGCCATATGGCTGACTGTTGAATAAAGGTGAGCCAGGACAGGGTGAAGAAAGATTTGGTTCGAGCACCCATGAACTTTGGGAAAAGACTTAGTTGCATTTTCAGATGCCCTAGATAGTCTCCTAAAAGGATTCAAAGTTGGAAGGGGGTGAATCAAAGTTTGGAGACCAATTTGATAATTGTTTATGTTGACTGGTCCAGAGGCCTAAATAATAGGTTAAAAACTAGGGCCTGGTGGAAACTAGGGTTATGGGTGCAATCAGAAGTCAGGGCTTTAGATTCTGATAGTGTTCATTGATACTTTGAAGACAACTCCACATAAATTTTCCCTTCATTTTATGCTTTGATTCCCCATATGTCTTCTATCTCTAGAAGGATAAGATGATAAAGGCAATATAGGATGGTGCATATATGACTACGAAATAAAAATGAATGGCATGCATGTCAATTACAAATAATTCAATATTCCATTAAAAATATTATCATTGGTCCAAGATTTATTAAAGGTATATCAACCATAATAGATGGAAACCTATAGCAACATCCTTGCTTATGTGCTAACTACTACTTAGTCCATGCATCTCCACATAGATATATGCATATTCTTGCAAACTTTAAATATCATACATTAAGGAATTTTTTGTTGTCCCTCTCGGTTGTTTCCCTTGATGAAAAAGACACACAAAGACACATTTCTCTTGATGGTATATTCAAATTGGTATACTTAATTGGTACTCATTCACAAGGTAACTTGATTGGTATATGATCAAGAATTATTCTTCATTCATATGGTCGGTAATGACATGCTTTGATCAGTTTCTGGCACTGATATGGGAATGCATGTTTCAGTTTACATGTGACATCTTTGGCATTCATTGACACACATGACAGTGCACATTGATCTCCCCATGAACTTGGTTTCAGTCACCATGCTTACTTTGATTGGTATCATAGTCTTGCATATGACACTGATCATGCTTGGCATAATCTGCTTTGACATAAATATATATTCTTTGATGCATTTCCTGTTACTCCAATTATGCATTGAAGTTGTCATTAGTATTCAAGCACTCAACATGGACAATCGGTAACATAGTCACAAATAGGACATTTGGTAATTTCACCGAAGTGCAGAGTTAACCGAGAGCACTGATCATGCCCAAATTTAACCGATGCCCAAGCTGACAGACTACACCAAGCAATAGACAACACCGAGCTACACAGTATAAATCGAACAAGTAGTAGAACTGAGATACACAGACTACACCAAGCACCGAGAGACAATAATAACCGAGTGGATCAGATACCACATAAAAGTTTGTTATGGCACATTATTCTATGTAACAACTTTTTTCCGACCTAGATAACAATTTACAAGACGAGGAGAGTTTTAATTATAGATGTACAACATTAATTGTTTATATCTCCTATGTTAGATGATCAAGGTAAATTATATACACTATTGATCTTAGGGTAGGGATGTAATTATTGTTGGCTAAATATTTTGCAAGTCACTAAGACTACAACTTGCAAAACGTGTGTTTTAGGCAGCAGTATGTGAGATTTCTCTCTCCTCTTAGCAATAGGGGAGGCTTCCTTCTTATCGCAGGTGGCTTCAAGTAGAACTGAACTGTAACACATACAGTTCACCTTGCAACAGTAATACCGGTGACTCGATGATTGATGTAAGAATAATCAAACGAGGCAGCAGGTGATTTATCTAAAGACTAGATGATACAATGAGCTCAAAGTCTCATGTCCTCACCTCAAATCAGTAATCTAATCTATTGTCCAATACTTAAGCTCAAAGTCTTCAGTCCTTGGAATGTATCAGCCACTAATTTCTATAGTAATCTCGATCCCCTGAAGCACAAAGTCTTCAGAAAACTGGAATTAAAGACGCTCAAATGATTTAAACAAAGAAACTATTTTGATTTGAATAAGGATCAATAAGTGCAACATAAGAATACATCTATTGATTTTCAAAATGACAAAACAAAGTCTGTCAATCTTTCTTCCTTTATTCAAATGCTTAACTCTCTTACAATGAAGCACAAAGTCTTCAAAACTCAAGAATTTTGCCTATAGTTTATTTGTAAAACAAAAGATGAAGAATTACAATGAGCTCCCTCCTTTATATAGGAAAAGAGGAGAGAGAAAAGTGGAGAAGAAAGGGGAAACCCTTAACCACTTTGATTTATTAAATCCTTATCTCTGACTAACTAACAAACTTTGAACTATTCAAAGTCTATCTATAAATAACTAACCTTTGACTTATTCAATGCTTTAGGACCTAATGTACATTGAGCATGATTACATGAGAATGTGTTACATATTTTCGTGCAATCTGTCAAAGATTCTACACTTCTAAAACTTAAGTGTTGCAACAACACTAGAGAAAATTAATACAAGTCTCGAATTGGGTAAGAG
>MU224538.1:3257987-3275350 GCA_018584345.1 Thuja plicata | reverse complement strand
GTGGATGTTTTCACCCTTTCTAGAAACTCCTCCATGTTCAAATGCCCGATTTCCGTGTCACGAATCTCTTCTACATAAGATGTAAGCTGAGATGTCATGACGAAACTTTGAGATTTATCATATTGGTGTTTCATCTTTTTCTTCCCTTTATTCTTCGGTGATGAAGATCCTTTCTCCGACATGGCACGAATTGTGGCAACTATAATTGTAACAAAGAATTTCATCATTAAGAATAAAGAAATCTATTTTTATGAAAAAATGAATGAAAGGACAGCCCTTTGTAAGAGTGGGAAAAATATGCATAGAAGTGGGATTTTATGAGATTAATGCACTTTCGGAAGGATAAGACATGGGATATAACATTCATGTTTTTAAACATGATGGATTGCATATGTGGACAACACTTTCCGATTTTCGAAGCATGATGGTATGGGCAAATTTTTCATCTTTTTCAAAATGAAAGGATGAGACTTTATGGGCTGATTGCATGGTGGGCAGCATTATGCACTTTTTTAATACATCTTTTAAGAAGATCTTCATAAGAACGGGGTTTTTAATCTCGACTGCATATAAGAATAGATAACATTCTCATATGCAACTTTCAGAGATGATGAGAGAAGAAGAAAGAATTTACAAATAAAACAAACAACAAAAGAAAAGACCAAATTACCTTCCTTGAATGCAAAAAGAAAGAGCAAATTTCTCTTCAAAGCAAAACTTGAGAGAAGAGATGAAATTCAAAATTTCTATTGAGAGGAATTTTGCAAGGTTATATAGGCTCTAGATTTGACAAAATCTTGTCAAAACTAAAGCTAACATGGTTGGTCTTGGCTTTGGGAAAGACAAATGTTCATCATGCAACAAAAATAGCATATAAACAGCAAGAAAGCATGAAGAAACCTTCAATAACATGGCCTATAAGCATGGCATATCTTCCACCTCTTGTAGAGAAACAAGACTTCATCAAAGAAAGAATTTCAAAATTGCTATTGAGAGGGAAAAAACATCCACCTAACTGCAGTTTAAAAGACCATTTCCTTGGAAAAGAAGAAGTCCAAGGCTTTGCAAAGACACCACAATCAGTTCTCCATACTAAAAGCCTTTAAAAGCTGCTTATTAACTAACTGTGGTGCTGTGCAAAGAAAAAGTTATGCTTGTGCATGATAATATGCAATCCAAACACCACCGATAACTTCCAGCTTTCTTAAGTTTTCACTTTGAATGAAATTACATATACATTAGCATATGTATTCCATTACATATGCTAATGAATATGTAATTCAATACAGCAGCTTCGATAGAATGCATGAGTTAAAGAAACGCCATGTATTGAATTCAAAACTCATCGCATATTGCTTTGAAATCTATCCCATGCGATATGCAAATTCCCTTATGTTTAACGCCAAACATTAGTAAGCAGTGCCGCTTCACAATATAGCATATGCGTTTTGAGTTTTGGTTTAAAAACCTTGCCAGCGTTAGTGAAATCATATCCTCCCTTGATAGCATACTGTTTCAATTATATGCCATGCAAAGTTCAAACCCGATAACTAAAAGTTGTCACCGCGGGCTTTAATGACTGAAGTGGCATAAGTTTAATAGTTTATCGGCATGCAAAATAATAGTTTAAGAAGTGACGCATAGCATACAAACCATAGGATAAGATTTGCGGGACTTTCACATGTTTTAAATGAATGCTACCTCATCATTAACCGCGGGTGCTCTTTCAAACATATGCAAAGTGCCATGTAATTTGGCGGTTCAATCATGATATGGAAAAAACAACTATTAATACAGCCCGATAACTAAAACAATACCGCAGCTTTTGTGAATTGGAAAAACATATGCAATCCCACCGCATACGCCAATATGAACTTGACATATCGCGGGCTAGACTTTGGATAGAAACACATGCAATTTACCTATATCGCGGGCTAGTTAGAGCGATAGAACATATGAAATATGAACCCAATAGTTAAGTAACGCATTAACATATGCTATTAAATTAATTTCGACGCCTTTCATTTGATATGTATTTTATTATTTAAAAGCAATATTATAATATAACTAATTATAAATAAACATCATTATTAGCTATTATTTTAATATTGCTTTATAATTTATTATTATTATTATTATTTTAAAATAATAATAATAATAATAATAAGTTATTTTGACTTTAAATAATAAAATTAATAGATTACAAAATTTATAAAGCAAGTAATCTTTAATAAATTTCAACTTTATCTGATCGTTTTTATAATAAATTTATTTAAACAATATATGCATATGCAATAATCATTTTTAGAATTTATTTTAAACACTAAAAGAACTTAAAATATTCGTATGCATCTTAGAATTTAATGATCTGATATGCGGATTTAATTCAAAATTGCGCTATCATTAAAATTTCCAAGCAAAATTTCACAGAGTGGTGCAAAATTTTAAGATAGAATTTAAAATCTATCACACACAAAATAAGCTTACACTTTAGGTGATTGACCAAAAAAGACCATTTCTCTACTGATCTTGGAAGCACATGGAAAACTACTCGCAACGCCACTGAAACACCAAGGACACCAACTAAAACTGGAAACAAAAACAAGACGCAAAACAAAAAGAGAAAAATAGGAAAAAAAAAAAGGACTTGACGTTTAGTTAGAAGATAGAACAACCAGAAATCAAGGGATGACTGATTGCATTAAAAAATACTCCTTCCGTAACATCGACACGCTTAGAGAAAAACTCCTAGCAATCAACTGAGAATTGCGTAGGGTTGCCCCAATTTTGGGGAATGCAAAATTAGGGACAACAATTATAAAACCCTAATTAGGTCATAAAGTTTGATATATAAATGTATAGATGTTAAATTTTGTAATGTATGTTGATCAAGCAATGATCAAGTAGCCGCCACACTACAGACATCAGAGATCAGACAAGATATTTTAAGGACAGAGACTACATTGCAGAAATCAGTTTTCAGAATAGAAGCAAGGTTACCGAGCAGAACAGAGCATAAGGTATTATCATTCACATTGAGGTGATATGTTTTGTATGTACTTATTGGATATATATCAGAAATATTGAGATTGTATATGTTTCAGATCAAACTTCTATTACTCTCTATAATTGTAATAGACCCCTAATCTCTTAACAAAGTAGACCAAACCATCTTTTTGTAAATCTCTTAACCAAGTGCACACATAACTTGTGTTGCAAAATCCTCACATGAGGTAGATATAATTGATCTTATTGTTACTCCTAACAGGGTAAGATCATCAGAAGTGATCATTCTTTGTAATCTTTAACATGCTACTTTATTTACTATAGTAGTGAATTTTTGTGGGTCTCATCCCCACTGCAGGTTTTACCTTCTAACAGGGGTTTTTTGCGATATAAAAATACTAGTGTCATAAGTACTTAATTTCATGTATGTGTATTGTTTATTTTACATGCATTTATATTTCAGCGGTGATACTATATGTTCGGTGTATGCAATCTACTCAGTCAGTTAATACAGAACAGTGGTTACAAAGAATTGAGTAAAAAATTTTAAGGGTACTGATTCACCCCTCCCCTCTCAGTACACACCCTTTCCATTATCCCAACAATTGGTATCAGAGCTAGTTCTCTTGTTTTGAAGGTTTAATCGTTGAAGAGAAAAGGTCTTACAATGGAAAGGCATACACTTGATAAAACTATTGAAAATTAGAAGTTACAGTTACAGATCTTTGACTAACAATATAGGGAAGCCAAAGAGAAACTCAGGGAGATGTTGATTAAGAGAAAGGACATGGCACTTCATTGTCGTGAGATTGATTATCATGAAGAAGAAATTAGTGACCCATTTGACACAACTAGATCTGAATCTAGTAGCATATCTGATGCATCCGAAGGAATCATATCAAAGCTATTTGAGAGCAATCAATAACTTGTTGAACAAGTGAAAGCACTGCAGATCGATCAAGATACACAAATGGTTAGAATGGTTGAATTCTTGAATGATGAAAAGAAATTTGAACAAGATAGAAACATGGTTGTTGATGACAGAAGACAGATGACTAAAAAGTTACAAGAAAAAGAATCTGAGATATTGAGACTTATTGAACATTACTTTGAGATCACCAATCAAGTGGTTGTTATGAATCATGAAGCAAACTGAGTGAATATTGAACTTGCAAGAAGAATAGAAGATATTGGTGTATTGAAAGAAGAAAATGAAAAACTGAGAAATGAATTGAAGATTTTACAATAACATAATGAAGTGATTAAGAGATCTGAAGAAAGCACTAAGAGAATGGATGAATTTATGAACTATCAAAGAAGAATGAACAACAATACTGGATTAGGGTATACCGAGAAAGGAGAATCATCAAATCAAGTTGAACAAAGGAATGTATACTCAATCTTGAAGCCTAAGAATCCCTCTTGCCATCACTGTGGAAAACCAGGCCACACATCAAATGTTTGCAAAAGCAAAGCAAAGGTATTCCTAGAAACCCTCCTAAATTTAATGGTATTTCTATAATTGTAATAAGCATGGACATCAGGCACATGAGTGTAGATCCAAGGTGAACAAACAATAGAGGAAACCATACATGGATAAATACTGTCAAAATTACAACATGCATGGTCATACATCTCAAGCATGCAGGAAGAACACAAAGCAAATCTGGAAGCCTAAAGGACAAGAAAAGGTAAATCAACTGAGAAGACAAGGTAATGCGTATGCATGGGATTATAACACTTGGAGTATTTGTACAACATGTGGTAAATATGGAGATATAGCGGCAATTTTTATGAGACAATGGAAAACCAAGTCTAGGAATCGGTCAAACTCTGGTATGGCATGTTCTCACTGTCACAAAGTTGGTCACTTAAGTAGAGATTGTGCAGACCGAATAAACACTTATGGAAATGGCAATACAATTGAGGAAATTTTAAGGATCAGAAATCAAATGTGGAGGAGAGAATCAAATTATAATGCAGGACCAAGCACAACAGTCGGTGACACCTCATCTAATGGATTAGGTGGCTCCACCATCTCCAACTGAGCAATACAAGTAGGTAAGGAACTATGTTTTGCAAAGCTATATCTTACATCAGTTCCTATGTTCATTGCACAAATGCCAAATTAGCATAAATCAAGATGCATAATGGTATTATATTTTTTATTACTATGATCTAGTTAAGTCGGTTAATATGTATCAAGTTAGAACTGTCAATTGGTAAACATGTGAAGAGACAACCGAGTTGCTATGGCAACTGAGCATTTGTTACATTCACCGAGCTGAAATATTATCAGTGTTAACCGAGCATGATGTTTTGTTCACTGAGTGGTTAGTGAAAAGCATTTATTGCACCACCTTGAGTCATTTTCTGTAAATCTGATTGATGTGAACTCATTTGTTCACATCGTGATCACAGAGCAGAATAGAGATAAGAGAGAAAAGTTGCAGCAAAGTATTTTCAAACATTTTATAGAGATTTAAGCACATTTTGAGTACAAAGAGGTTACTCAGTACGTATTCTGTTATTCCCGAGTTATTTGAACACTGTTTGTGCAAGCCCTAAAACCAAAAACCATGGCATCTACATCTCAAACCATGAAAGCAAAGATGGAGAAGGATAAAAAGATTGTTTTGGTGAAGAACTCCGCTTGCACTGAGCCCATCTATAAGATCCATCCATAGGTTGCAGCCCAACCAAATGATAAAGGGGAATTTTCATCTATCCTACCTAGGGTTTTGTTAGTCCAAGACGTGTGTGCCTACATTCACTGAAAAATAGGTGAAGTCAGAGACTTTGAACTTATTTCCAGTTATCAATCACTATGTATAGATGGGAAGTTGAAAGAAGATCACAAAAATTTGGAGGTTAATGATGCACTACAACTGATTATATGTTTGAAGTCATTTGTTGATATTCAACCGAGTTGCAGAAGTGATGATAAATATTATCAGTTAATGTATTGTCAGTGATGTCAACTTATTTGAGTATTTTTATGGTAGAAAACATTTGTTATGTATTGAAGATTTGGAACAAACAATGTTTATGTGGTTAGAAAAATGAAGAGTTCTATATACACTGTGTAAACTGATTAAAACATAGTGTATACCGAGCACCAGTGTTAACTAAGCAAGGGATTACCGACACAACTATTGATTAAGCAATTAATTCAAAAACAAGGCCGACTATAATGTTGAAATAGAAATTGATAATTTTGAGGTAACAGATAAAATTTGTTATTGATCAAACAGTTATTAAAATTCAAGGAAGATCAGACGACGGAGATTGAAATGTGTTTTTAACACAACTACTGAGGAAGGATCAAGTGGGAAAATGAATGATGGAGATTAAGCGACAAGATTTGAAGGATGAAAATTAAACAATACATGATGTCTATATAAGAGACAAGAGATTCATTTGTGAAATATATATACATGCAGACAGATGTTGAAGCATACCTGCAAAATTGATGCATGACTGATCAAACTAGTTAAAGACAGAACTGAGTGTAATTCTACAGACATCGTCGAGAAAAACATAGGAAAGAGGATTACCGAGCAGAACAAGTATGATATGAACTAAAGTAAACAAATTGATCAGAGGTATTATTTACTTAGAATAGATCTGAATATATGCAAATCAGAGTTGTATTTGAATCAGATCATTACTGTATCAGTTTAACCATTGTTACAGATAAATCTCTTAACTGAGTGGGACAGTGAATCCTTATTATAACATTCAAAGAATGTTGATTGTTTTCTTGTTGACCCCATAGTGAGTACATGGTCAAGAGAGAACTGGTAGTTTTAAATCCTCTAACAAGGTCACGTTTAACAGTGTGCATTGTAACCTTTAACAGGGTTAGCTCTTCATCGAGCTCACTTCAGAAGAGTGAAAATATTTTGGGTTACCGGTCCCAGGTGGTTTTTCCCTTAACAGGGTTTCCACGTTAAAAATCTATGTGTCAATGTGTATGAATGTTGTGGATTTTTATTTTACTTTACACTTTATTTTATTGACCTAGATCGGTAATCATAGTATTAAATTACTGATACTCGGTAGACAACTCAACAATAAGTTTTTGAAATCACAGTTTATATTTCACCAAGCAGATTTTATATGATTGAATTTGTTTTGTTATACATCTGGAGGAATTTGGGACTATAAGATATTTTTGTGAGGGAACTGAGTCTAACTGATTCACCCCCCTCCCCCCCTCTCAATTATTCTAACAATTGATATCAGAGCTATCGGTGCTTATTAGTGTAGGATTGCTTATCAGAAAGTTTTCAAGGACTTGAGCTAAAGATCACAAGATGTATAAGAGAGATGCACCTAAGATGAAAAAGGATAACTTCCAGACATGGAAAGGCAAAATGATATTATACCTATCAGGAATTGCTAGCAACATTGAAGATTTTTTGGACAATGAATTCATTCTACCTACTGGAGCTTTGACAGTAAATCAGTTGAAAGAAAAACATGAGCATAACCTTATCATGGTGGAGATTTCCTCTTCACTTACGAATTCTGAATTTGAGGACATCAAGAATTGTACTAGTGCCAAGAAAATGTAAGATAAACTTACAACAGTTTATGGAGGAGATGTGAATGTACTAAGAGCTAAAGCTGAGAGCCTTTGTAGAAAGTTTGATGACATGCGAATGAAGGAAGGAGAAAACATCACACAATACAGTACCCGACTTAAAGAATTTGTGAATGCTATTCGAGGATCTGGTGGAACTATTGATGAAGACACAATTGTGAGTAAGATTCTTAGAACAACATTGCCTTTTTATTCTATAAGAGTCTCTCCAATACATGAAATGAGAGCTGCACCTGGAAATAACATTACTATTGATAGTCTTGTTGGAATATTGATTTCTTTTGAGTTGAATAACTTTGACTATAGTATTGTACCATCTATGGAATCTGCATTTATGTCTACTTTGAAAATTGACAAATCTAGTAGCAAACACATAATCAGAAATAACAGTGATAGTGATAGTGATGACAAGGAACTTGATGAGCTTGAAGCTTTAATGGTTAGAAGATTACACAGAGGTAAAGGAAGATATAAAGGTAAACTACCTTTGATATGATTTAATTGTAAAGAGATTGACCATTTTGTTGCAAGATTCCCTAACAAGAATAATTATGATAGAAATGATAGATCTAATGACAGAAAGGATGACCAAGATTTTATAAACAACTGACAGTATGACAGAAGAGATAACTGAGATTACAAGGATGAAGGCAAGAAATCTTGTTACATTGTTGAAAATAATAATAACAGTGGATCTGATAATGATGAAGATATTGAGACAGTGTTCGTAGCCTTAAAAGATGATTCAAATGAAGATGAAAGGTATGTAGAAACAACACTTATCTCTTAAATTAGCAAACATGACATTTGGTTTATTGATAGTGGTTGTACACATCACATTACTGGTGATAAAGGAAAATTTGAATTTCTTGAACATTATGATGGAGGATCAGTAAGAATGGGAAATGATACACCCTATCAAGTGAAAGGAAAAGGTACTATTATGTTGAACAATCAAATCAAATGTGAAAATGCTTATTGGGTAAAAGGACTTAATTATAATCTGTTGAGTGTTTCACAGTTGAATAACACTAGACACTGAGTTGCATTTGAGAACAGAAAAGCAAGAATCTATGATGGAAAATGAAAATTGATCGGTACTGGTGAACAATCAAGAGGTAGCTTATTCTATCTTGACACAGCTGAAACTACTTGTTTATTGGAAAAGAATGAAGATATATGGTTATGGCACAAAAGAATTTGTCATGTAAATTTTGACAACATGGTTAAGATTAGTAGAAAAAGAAAATTTAGAGGCTTACCGAGCTTATCTAAACCAGACCATGTAATGTGCAAAAATTGTCAAATGGGTAAGATGTCAAAATCTAGTTTCAAGAGCAAGAATTTCTCATTAAATGACATTTTGGATTTAGTTCATACAGACATATGTGGACCAATGAGAACACAAAGCTATTTTGGGGACATATATTTATTTTATTTGTTGATGACTACTCTAGGATGATGACTGTAATATTTCTAAAATAGAAATCTAAAGCATTTAAGATGTTTAAGTGGTATAAGGCAAAGGTGAAAAAATAAACTGGCAGAGATCTGAAGTGTTTGAGATCTGATAGAGGAGGTGAATTTGTTTATGATGAGTTCACTAATTTTTGTAATGAGAATGGAATCAAAAGATAGGTTTCTACACCAAGGACACCGCAACAGAATAGAATTGTTGAAAGAAGGAACATCTCAATTGTTGATTGCACTAGAACATTGATGATTGAAGAGAAAGTTGCACAAACATACTGGAGAGAAGCAGTTAGCACAACAATCTACACACTGAACCTAGTACAACTGAAGAAAGATTCAAACAAAACACCTTATGAGCTATGGTATGGTAATACTCCCAATGTGAGCTATTTTAGAATATTTGGAAGTAGGTGTTATATTCAGAAAGATTATTAAAATGGAAAATTTGATTCAAAAAGTGATGAAGGAATATTTCTTGGATGTTCTACTCAGAGTAAAGCTTACAAATGTTTAAACAAGTCAACTAAAAAAATCATTGAGAGTGCAAATGTGAAAGTTGATGAATTTGTTGAGTTAAATGATGAAGACAACATGAATGAAGCAGGGGACTACAGTAGATTTGTGTACTAGGAAGAGCCTGACACTATACCGACACAGATGCCTAGCATTACCGGGCAACAGAATAATGTCATCAGGCAATAGATAGCACAAACCGAGAATCAGGAAAATGTTGAAATAGAAGATCATGAACCAAAAGACAATGTAGCTACTGAAGAAGATGATGAAGGACCAAGAACTGAACCTGTACTTTCTAAATATGTAAGAAGGCACCATCCACGGGATCAAATCATTGGATATAAAAGAGAAAGCATATTGACAACAAGTAAGCTCAGATATGATACTTTTTTAATTTGTCAAATTGAGCCTAAAAATGTTAAAGATGCATTAGAAAATGAAGAATGGTTTAATGTCATGAATGAATAAATTGAGCAGATATGAAAAATAAGGCATGGACTTTAGTTCCAAGACTGAGTGATAAAAATATCAATAAAAATATCATTGGCACCAAATGGATTTTTAGAAACAAATTGAATGAAGATGGGAATGTAACCAGGAATAAAGAAAGATTAGTTTGCAAAGGGTATTCACAAGAAGAAGGAATTGACTATGGAGAAACCTTTATACCCGTTGCTATACTTGAAGGAGTAAGGATACTACTTGCATACGCTGCCTATAAAGGATTCAAGGTATATCAGATGGATGTTAAATCCGCATTTTTGAATGGAATACTTGAAGAGGAGGTATACATTGACCAACCTGAGGGATTTATTGATCCCGATCAAACACACATGGTATGTAAGTTGCACAAAGCTTTAAATGGACTAAATCAAGCACCAAGAGCATGGTATGAAAGACTGTATTCTTATCTAATAATTATTGAATTTATTAGAACTAGTGATAACAACAATTTGTATTTAAAAGGAGGAAATGATGATAAGACATTTATTGCTGAAATATTTGTTGATGATATCATATTTGGAGGTAATGATAACTTTTGCACTTCATTTTCTGATGAAATGAGGAAAGAATTTGAGATGTCGATGTTTGGTCAGATCAAATTTTTTCTAAGATTGCAAATTTTACAACAAACTGTAGGAATATGCAATACTCAATCAAAATACATCAAGGAAGTACTGAAGACATTCAGAATGGAAGAATCAAAACCAGTTGGAACACCTATGGTGACAAGATGCAAATTGACAAAAGAGGGCAAGACACCTAAGGTAAATCAAACTTTGTACAGATCTATGATTGATAAATTGATGTATGTTGTTCACGCAAGACCAGATATAGTGCATGCAGTTGGAATAGTTGCAAGATTTTATGCTAACTCGAGAGAGTCACATATGACAGTTGTTAAAAGAATTTTTAGATATTTGAAGAATACTAAGGATCATGGACTTTGGTATAAAAGAGAAGAAAATTTTGAAATGAAATTCTATACAGATGATGATTGGGCTTGAAATATAGATGACAAAAAGAGCACTACTGGTGGAGCATTCTTTATTGGAGAAAGACTAGTTACTTGGATTAGCAAGAAGCAAGGATGCATATCATAGTCAACTGCAGAAGCAAAGTATGTTATTGTTGCTGCAAATTTTTCTAACATAGCATGGATAAAACAATTATTGAAAGGAATGAATGAGGAGATCACCGAACCAGTGATGATTTATTGTGATAACACAAGTGCTATAAATATTTTAAAGAATCCAGTGATGCATGCAAAGACAAAGCACATATCTATAAAGTATCACTACTTGAGGGAACAAGTACAAGACAAACAAGTAATACTAGAATATGTACAATCAAAAGAATAGCTTGCAGACATATTCACAAAACCCTTACCGAAGGATACATTTGAGTACTTGAGAGGTAGACTAGGGGTTTGTCCCTTGTCTATTGGTAACTAAGCAGATTAGGAGGTTGCATCAACCTACATGAAATCAGAATATCAATCATGTTAATGCAAAGCTGAACTAGACCGAAACAGAGATATCAGTACACTAAAAGGTACCTACTACACCAAAAATTAGAGATATTTCATTTGGCTACTGAAGAGCTATATATTTCTTTTTGGCATTGGTGTAAAAGCGAGAGAAATGATCAGTGAAATATATATATATATATATATATATATATATATATATATATATACACACACACACACACACACATCCAAGCGAGAAAAGATAAAGGGAGAGACATATCTAATCTACAGAGAGATTCAAGAGCTAAAAAGACAAAACAACAAGGAGAGTCTGCACAATGAGTATTTTGTTTATACTGACACATAATATATTCAAGCTAGGGAGAGCTACTAAATTGTTGCAGTTGTAGAACAAAAGTTTGGTATTTGTTGTATGACATATTATATTGCATATTTCATATTTTGTTGTCATCAATGCCAAAGGGACAGATTGATGCACTACAACTGATTATATGTTTGAAGACATTTGTTGATATTCAACCGAGTTGTAGAAGTGATGATAAACATTATCAGTTAATGTATTGTCATTGATGTCAACTTATTTGAGTATTATTATGGTGGAAAACATCTATTATGTATTGAAGATTTGGAACAAACAATGTTTATGTGGTCATAAAAATGAAGAGTTCTGTATGCGCCGAGTGACAGTGTAAACTGAGTAAAACACGATGTATACTGAGCGCCAGTGTTAACCGAGAAAGGTATTGTCGATACAACTATTGATTGAGCAATTAATTCAAAACAAGGTCGGCTAAAATGTTGAGCTAGCAATTGATAATTTTGAGGTAACAGATAAATTTTGTTATTTGATCAAACAGTTATTAAAATTTAAGGAATATTGGATGACAGGGATTGAAATGTGTTTTTAACACAACTACCGAGGAAGGATCAAGTGGGAAAATGAATGATGGAGATTAAGCGACAAGATTTGAAGGATGAAAATTAAATAATACATTATGTCTATATAAGAGACAAGAGATTCATTTGTGAAATATATATATACATGCACATAGATTTTGAAGCATACATGCAAAATTGATGCATGACTGATCAAACTGCTTCAAGACAAAACCGAGTGTAGTTATGTAGACATCATCAAGCCAAACAGAGGAAAGAGGATTACCGAGCAGAACAAGTATGATATGAACTAAATTAAACAAATTGATCAAAGGTATTATGTACTTAGAATAGATCTAAATATCTACGAATTAGAGTTTTATTTGAATCAAATCATTACTCTATCAGTTTAACCATTGTTACAGATAAATCTCTTAATCGAGTGGGATAGTGAATCCTTATTATAACATTCAGAGAATGTTGATTGTTTTCTTGTTGACCCCATAGTGAATGCATGGTCAAGAGACTACTGATAGTTTTAAATCCTCTAACAAGGTCACATTTAATAGCGTGCATTGTAACCTTTAACAGGGTTGGCTCTTCACTGAGCTCACTTCAGAAGACTGGAAATATTTTGGGTTACCGGTCCCAGGTGGTTTTTCCCTTAAAAGGGTTTTCATGTCAAAAATCTATGTGTAAATGTGTATGAATGTTGTGGATTGTTATTTTACTTTACACTTTATTTTATTGACCTAGATCAGTAATCACGGTATTAATTTACTGATACTTGGTAGACAACATAACAGTAAGTTTTTGAAATCACAGTTTATATTTCACCAAGCAAAGTTTTATATGATTGAATTTGTTTTGTTATACATCTGGAGGAATTTGGGACTATAGGATAATTTTGTGAGGGCACTAATTCTAACTAATTCACCCCCCCTCTCAGTTATTCTAACAATTAAAGGGTTAACCAATGCCCTAAATTTCCCAAAGGTATTCAAGACCGAGTGGATCCGTATTGTTTTGAGCTATGTACATGATGGAAATATATGGATAGATGAGCCCAAGAAGATAACCAAGGATGTTATTCACGTCGTGACAGGGTATCCAATATTTAATAAATTAAAATCCCTCAGGTATCCACTGAGAACTAAAATAGAAAAGCTAACAAGAGCCAAATGGGATGGTAGAGTTCTGAAGATCAATTGCATCGGTGATCCTGAACTGAGATTCAAAGCTTATGTGATTGGCTACAAGATATTCCAGTCCAGAAGATTTAACAACATTGCTTGCAGATCTGTTGACATAGCATATAAAATTTTCAAGAAAGGAGTACAATATAACCTAGCCGAGCTGTTACAAAGGCAATTTGAAGAAAACATGAAGATCATCAGATCATCAAGATCAAATACATGTAAGTTTGGGTCCCTACTACTTTGCCCATTTTTCTACTTGCAGAACTTCTTTCCATCCATCGGTAAAGTAAAATGGAAGTCAAACTGACCGATCACTATGCAAATCAATGATCTCATTACAATTTTAGGGAAGAATTTTGAGCCTGTTATGAATGAATATTTTTTGAAGTTTAAAGAAAGAATGGAAAAGAGATCCAGAATTCCTCATCACGTAGTGGACAAATACAAATATGAAATATGTTTTGTAGTAGACATTGATTCTACTCTAATCAAGGCAGCTCAAACGAGGACAACATGGCTACCTCCGTTAGATTATGAGTTAGATATTGATATTTCCTATGAAGCTATTGAAAAATTATTGAATGAGCCTGTTGATAAATCTGCCATGAGATTTGGCACATTTGATGAAGCCCAGACCTGAATCACTATTGGTCTACAATTTTGAAAGATGAGCAGGAAAAAGATTAAATCTGTGAAGACTTTGAAAAGAAAATTTCCAATCACAGATGAATAATTAGACAAGTCTATTGATGAAACCGAGGAGCAGACTTCATTCGGTCAAGATGATGAACCCAAACATGATGTTGATGCCACCGATTTAGATGAAACACAAGATAAGGAACCTAAGACAAAAAGGGGCAAAAGCATAAAGACTGAGTCTCCATCACAAACTAGATCACAATCGATGATTGTGGATTCACCACCTTTGAAGAAAGGTGTAGCAAAAATTAAAAGACCCTCACCGAAGCTCACTTACCAAATAAGGAAACAAAAGGGTACTACCTGTATGCACCCTAAAATGGTCGCTTAAACTGTGGGCCCCATTTATCATTTTATCAATTTATCAATTTCCTGAATCAATACTTTGGAACATTTTCAATTCAAATTAATTTCCTTGATCAAATTGTAATTAATTCAATTATTTTATTATTTCCTAAGGTTTGATCATTTCATCAATAATCTTATTTAATTAAAAGAAAATATCTCTTAAAAAAAATAATATTGTTTAATTAAAGGAAAATCCCTTTTAATCAAATGATTTTATCTTATTTAATTAATATCCCTTTTAAATAAATAAAATAATCTTATTTAATTAAAAGAAATAAAATAATCTTATTTAATTAAAAGAAAAACTTTCTTTTAATTAAATGATTTTATCTTATTTTAAAATTTATCTTTTAATTAAATAATATTATCTTATTTAATTAAGATACCTTTTAAATAAATAAAATAATCTTATTTAATTAAAAGAAATAAAATAATCTTATTTAATTAAAAGAAAATCTTTCTTTTAATTAAATGATTTTATCTTGTTTTAAAATTCATCTTTTAATTAAATAATATTATCTTATTTAATTAAGATCCCTTTAAATGATTTTATCTGTTTTTAAAATCCATCTTTTAATTAAATAATATTATCTTATTTAATTAAGATACTTTTAAATAAATAAAATAATCTTATTTAATTAAAAGAAATAAAATAATCTTATTTAATTAGAAATCTTTCTTTTAATTAAATGATTTTATCTTGTTTTAAAATCCCTCTTTTAATTAAATAATATTATCTTATTTAATTAAAAATCCATCTTTTAATTAAATAAATAAAATACCCACTTAAAGCTCTTTTTTTTATGAAAAAATGAAATAAATCAAATTAAATTAAATAAAAATTTCTTTTTTCCACACTTTCCTAAGTGGTGGGATTTTTTGCCTCTTAATCATAGCTTTTGATTTTGCCTCTTGAAGATTTAAAGCATATGGATCAACCAAGATTTAATCTCCACCATTGCTTTAAAAGCCTCTTAATCTTCACCATCCATTATTCTATATAAGGAAGCCTCTCCTTCTCATTTGACCATCCCAGTTTTTATTGTTATGCTACAGGTTTGGAGAGCAACTTTGGAGGAGAATTTGAGCACTTGAGCTTGGATATTGCAACTTCTATCTTCTTGTCTTCTTCTCTCATGCATTCATGACAATCCATTTAGATTACTTTGCATTTGTATTTTAGATTAAATTCATATTTCCGTTCATAGATTAATCTTGCATTTGTATTTCCTTTCATAGAATAAAACATGCATTGTTATCATTTAGATTAATTTCCTTTTATGCATTGTTATCATATAAAATAGTTGTCATTTTCATGCATTGAATCTCTCATTTAATGGTGTACTTGCATGGGCACAACTAGGTCAATCTGAGGGCCTCCATTATAAAACCTTTGCACTCCATGACTAGAGAGATATGAGTCGATATTTGAGGCCTCATTCTTGAGAAACCTTGAATGGAATGATTCATAGAAGTGTGACACATTTTCATCACATATTTTTGGCGCCCACCGTGGGGCAGAAGATTCATTTTATGTCACTATAATTATTTTTGGATTTATGTATTTTCTCTAACCACTAATGTTTAATGTTTCTGGTGGTTTGTGATTTGTTTTTGTTGTTGTTGTTGTTGTTGCTGATTTGGACTTGCGTGGATAAACAATAAAATGATTCGCATTGCATTGGATTTGAGGTATTTTGTTGATCTCTATAACATTTTGATTTTGGAAATAAAATGAACATCTCATGTGTTTAGCTTGAGTGTTTTCTTGTTTTTCATAGATCACATTTCCAATTGGTGCTCTAAAAATAGACCTAGATTTTATTTCTTGCATATATGTTTCACATAGTAATTAGGCCCTATGAACACTGTTTGTGGTGATCTTGAGAGAGTGGGATTCATTCGCTTGTATTACATGTGAAGCTCTTCTTGACGATAGATCCCCTTGTATGTAGGGAAGGATTTGTTTTTATCTCATTGGTCAACTTGGTTTGGGCTTCAACTTTTGGCGATACTTTCTCTCTTTGGGGAGATTGGTGTCATTTGTTGTTGTGTGAACCTTGAATGAGGTGATTTCAAATTAGTGGGTCAATTAATCTTGTTTTCTATATTTTGGTGAGGTGAAGAGGCTAGAGGATTATGCTCTTTTCCCTTTTGGGAGAATCAGAAACTTGGAACCCTTGATCCCAAACCAAGTCCCCATGTGGTCCATATTGTGAGTCTTCTTTGTTAGAGAGGGTTAACCGTAGTGGACATTCCCTTTATTGGATAAACCATGTGGACGGAACCTCAAGCGGTAATAGTCATTTCCGCCATGGTAGCAACAATCGCTATATAAACGTCCTTGTGGAAGAAATCTCCACGGGTGTAGTTTCCTGTGGGTTGCCAGATCTCCTCAGCAACTCCAGATTGATTAAATTCTTAGACTGTGTCAAAACCTCGGTGCGCTGGGATTGGATTTCACCCACTTGAGATTGCAAAAGTTGCAGAGTGAAGCCATTACTAAGAACCATAGTTCAACCAACTTTTTATTCTCTAGGACTATGTGCGTGATTGGAAAACATTTTGAGAACATACACAAGTAGCATTCTTATGGAGTAGAAATACTATGACACTATCCATGTTCATGTGCAAGGTTGCTTTG